>SNQJ01S0040430.1:11593-52039 GCA_010110895.2 Picea sitchensis
CTTGGCCATACAGAGGTGAATTTTCACCCATGAATAGTCAAAAAGACCGGGGTGAAGTCAAGAATGCATCCATGGAATTCACCTCCACAAATTCATACCATAATTTTAGTGGCATGTCCCAGAGCACCAAGGACTCATTATTGGCCCAAAAAGGATGCGTCTGAAGGAGTCCTAATTGGGGTCTTCGAGGCCAAAATGGGCCAGATGAGGAAAACCCATTTCAGCTATAGGTATGTGTTGTAGGAAAATTCCCCTGCGGACAGGTGAATATCCTCTTGGTTCCTAGACCACTATTACCAAGACAGAAATATTCTAACATTGGACACTAACATTCCTTTAAATGTAGTTAAACTAGTCAAAAGGAAAAGAGGAAGAAAGTATGATGTACCTTTTTCTGAAACTTATCCTTGCTTAATCCAGGATGAACTTGATCTCCAAGATACTTAATGATATCTGCAATCCAATAGACAACGAAGATGATGCAAACTTCCTACTCTACGAAGATTAGCGTAAACTAAATTTATCAATAATAGACAAGTATATGCAACCATACACACACTTGAAGGAAATAGGCCAAACATATATTAATGAGAACATTAAATAGATACTTACAATCTATAGATGAAGTTGGAGAAACCTCTCCAATTCCTCCTCATCCAACCCTTGCACGATTCTCCCAAGATCATAGGTTTGATATCCAAGAGATTTCTCCCAAGATCATAAGTTTGACCTTCATATAATATATTTCTCCTCCACATTGACTAGGGATTGTGACATATGTTATTTCATGGTGTCGAGGTGTATGCAACACTTAGCAAGGTGCATATGACACTTTTACGACACTTGAGACACTTAGGGAAAGGTACCTAGGTGTGGAAATTTGATTTGTAATAGTATGCCCCCTAAAGTGTGAGGTGAGAAGAGAAACTGATGGTCGAAACACTTTACAATTCTTCAATGCAAGGGCATGGAGTTAGAGAAACTGGAAGAAGCTGCAAACAACCATCAAACAATATTAAAATGTGTTCCATTTCTGAGGCAGGCATACCTATGCTAAGAATACGAGATGACTCAAAGCATGGTATCCGACCAATACACTACAGATCCATGAAAAATATTGACTAAGGATATGCCCACCAGAGATACAATGTGGATCCATACCTCCATGACATGAACTGATCATAGCCACAAGAAATACACAGTGGAGCTACGAGATGATAAAACATAGCCATAGACCAATACAATGTGGATTTATGTGATAGTCTATATATCATCATGCTCAAATGATCTCCTTCGCATCCTGGGAAAATCAAATGATAGAGTGAATGCTCATCCCAGGGTCTTCGTCCCAATCACGATGTGGTATGAATCTAGCCATGTGAATAGATGTTTTGACGTCGAACATGGTAGAAACAAATTTATTACCGGTCATTGAGGTAAACCATTAACAAGTGTAAGGGAAATCACCAGTGATGTTAATGAATCCCAAGGTACCCTAGTACATTCCAGCAAATGTGAATAAATGAGATGAAGTCGAAAATTCGTGGAATCACTCGATCAGAGGTCAATGATGTAAACTATTTTCGTAGGCGAGGAGGTATTCCATTGAGGCATGCAGGTCCGAAGGTACTAACTAGTTTCTAAGTCTAATTCTCGGATGATTTGTTGAAGTTGATAGGAAAAGAATTGTTGAAGGAGGGCCTTGATGTATCCCCCATCATCAACATGAAACTAACACATGAAAGTGATGTAATATGGTGAATCAAATGAGTATGGAATACCACGGGAAATGGAAACTGACAATACTGCAGATGGACGATTTGAAGTGAAACTTTCCTTGAACATGATGATGCACGAAAACTGACTTGGAAGCATCGACTCAACGAGTACCAAGAATGTAATGTGATGACAATAAGATAACTCTTCAACTGGGTGAAAAAGTATGGAAACACATGGAATTGGTATGACTTGGAGATAAGCGAATTACCTAACTGTAAGACAAGACACAAACAAGTGTCATGTTCAAGGGAGACAAAAGATGTCATAAAGGATTCTCAAAAACTTGACCCACTTCCTTCAATTTTTCCCCCACCCAGATAGATGAGTACCTCTTTTTCATTTAACGAGCTCGAGGAGGTTAACACATGCTCTATATAACTCACCTTCGGTAAGTTCCTCTTCCTTTATTTAACGAACTAGAAGAAGTAAGGGTTTGTTCCCATATGGGGCCTTCAATTTGTAGTTTAGCGAGTCCAGAGAAGGAAAACTCGGTGGTTTTTCATGTTTAGAGAGTTTGAAAATAACTTAAAGGCGACTCCATGGTGTCATTTTTCATAATTTTAGTCTTACAAGGCCAAAAAAGAGATCAACTACAACTCGAAAGATTCCCTTTCAAACCTTTTAATGAGTGTGAAAGGAAGCAAGATCACTCGACAATATTTTCATGTTTAGAGAGTCTGAAAAGTGCTTAAAGGAGACTTCAGGGAGTTCATTTTTCATATAATCTTTACGCGTCCAAAAAAGTGATAAAAGTATACTCAGTTACATTCTCTTGTATTTACGAGCACGAGAAAGAACAAAGACTGAGCTTGGAATTGATTTCATTGTTACCCAAGCTTGAAACAAAATTAAACTTATGCTTGTAAATTCCCAATGTAATTTCCAAAGGTAGGGATACCCATGGATGGTTGGTACTCTACCCCCAACTTGAAAATATAGCGGCTTAACTCCAAAATGATAATCAAAGGTTGGAGACATGCCCCCCCAAGATTCATTTCATTCATCGACTTTGAGTTTGTCACCAATTTCTGTACTAGATGGAGAAAAAGGATAAGGGTGGATGAAATGAAGGTTCTGCTACGAGATCTAACGAAATACTCGACTCAACATCTACGAGATCTAGCGAAAGACTCAACTCAATGTATACGAGATCTAGTGAAAGACTAGACTCAACGGGAGAGGTGTATGCTTCATTTTTTAACGAGCTTGACACAGGAAAATAACTATGCTCAGGACCTCTGTTTCATTTTTTAACGAGCTTTCCATAGAGAAGCAAAACTATGCTCATGGCTCCAGGTTCAATCCCCAGATTTTTGTTTAATTTTTTAACGAGCTTGTTATAGAGAGGAAAAATATGTTGGTGGCCTCATAGAAGGAATACTCTAGAAGGAATACATGTCAAGGGACAAATGTCAACCATGGCTTCTAGGAGATCTTCGTTAGATGGAAGAAAAACACTCTGGAAGGAAAACATATCGACGACCTCGATAAGGGTAGGGAGATCTGGGTCTAATATCCCTATCGAAGAGATGACCATGTCAACTACTGGATCTAAGTCAAGATAAGGGAAATATTCCCTCTCATGCGGGGTTGAACGCATGGTGTAGGTTGTTACATAATTGACTTGTGGTGGGGCGGAAATCGTTGCCATGTAAGGACCATTCAGGGACGGTGGATGGTTGATCATCAGATGAGGGTCAATGAATGAAAGTTGGTCGATCATTACTATGTTTCCATTGTGATGGAAACATATCACTCGAAAGAGAGTGTACACAAAATCTCTTAGAACATAGACATAGTCTCGCCCAAGGAGTAGATTAAAGTCCAAGGGGTCGTGAACTACCATCACATCAACGTAGACCATTTTTCCTCCCAAAGTAATTGGAAATTGAGGAAGGATCCATAAAGGTTGACTAACTCTTCTATCAAAGGTCAACAGATTATGAGTCACAGGCGCAAGCTGCAGGGAACCAAAATCTTGCCAAATATTCATAGATAATATGCTAATAGAATCACTTTTGTTTATTATAGTGTTAGTAACATTCATATCACAAACCTTCACGGTGACTTGGAAATAGAGGGAAGATGAGGTTTTTTCAAATGATTCCAATTAATAGAAATCATTTGATTACTTGAAGGGGGTGCCATTGGGATGGGCGGAGTGCCCCTTTGTATGGGTAAATCAATATTAACGAGGTAGACTTGAGCGACATCCTCACTCTTTGAATGAGGAGTGGGATCGACCAATGACGAAACTAGATTGACCACCTTGGTTTCACTCTTTAAGGGAGTAGTGGGATTGATTGGTGACAGAACCAGATCAACCACTTGGGTTTCACTCTTCAAGGGAGGAGTGGGATTGACCGATGGAAGAATCAGATCGACCATTTTATCACTCTTCAGAGGAGGAGTGGGACCAACTGATGATGGAACCATATTGACCACTTTGGCACTCTTCAAGGGAGGAGTGGGATTGATCGGTGATGGAACCAGATCGACCAAGTTGGTACTCTTCAGATGAAGATTGGAACTAACTGATGACGAAACTGGATCAATCACTTGGGTTTCACTTTTCAAATGAAGAGTGGGGTCAATGACGGAACTGGATCAACTACTTGGGTTTGTGGTTCAATCGAGGATGAAACCAGTTTGACCACTTGATCAACCAGACTGACCGGGGATGGAACCAGATTGACCAGTCCATCAACTAATGATGATTTGGGAGAAATATTATGATAACCAGTTGGAATTTGAATATTTTCCAAAAGATAAGAAGCCTCTTCCATACGAGGGAAAAGGTGAGAGTAATGATCACCTTCACATAACAAGCAAGGAAATTTGACAAATCTCTTCTTCTTACCAACCTTAATGTTACTAGCTGATGTGGTGTCACCATCATGTCTTGCAGGGGCTGATGACATGGAAGACCACATTTCTAAGACCTTGGGGAGACCAGGGAAATCCCTCAGAAAGTGGTTACCCTTACAAAGTCTGCAAGCGAATTTGGGTTTACGGGTTGTTTGGGCGATCTTGGCATCATCAACAGTCCCAACACGATTATCAGTTCTGGTTGTTTTCAAACATGTATGGAAGTGGTTGGAAGTTTGGACCCTTGCTTATTTTTCTTCTTCTTAATAATCCTTTTCTTCTTCTTATTATCCATCAGGTTACTAGCTTCAGATCTTTCACTCAAAGAAGAAGATGAAACAGAAGAAGACCTTGCAAGTGAAGAAGGTGAAGAATATATTACTGGTGAAGAATATGAAGGATCAACATGAGGTTTATGTTATTGGGGGGAAGTGCTTACAACCAAATAACTTACTGCATTCGAAATTACCGAAGTGGAAAACAACCATATTGGTAATCCAATTTTGAGACCTAGAAGGCTCAAAGTATCGATGTAAGGAGGACCAACGTTTCCGTAAGAAGGAAAAACAAAAGGTTCCCTTGGAGAAGGGGTTGATTCATTGGTCATTTTGGTAACCGATGCCATTCAACATAGATCCAACCTAGAGTCTGTTATGGAAAACAAACAACACACACTAAAAATCTAGGAAGAAAGCAAAGAAACAAAACCTTCTCACAATGAATTCACTAGTTGGTGATGAAATTAAACGTTGAGGGGACAATGTAAGAAGGGGCTGAGATAGAGTGGGTGGAAAAGTTAATTTGACGACCTGATTAACGGAATTATGCCTTGGTTCAATATTCCACACAATAAACGTGGATTTACCCTCCAAGGAGCCCGAGTGAGTTTGGACAATGTCGATTCCAGTTACATCGAATACTTCCCCTTTACCGTCACCTCGTGTATTACCCTAAAGAGGAAGACCACTAAGGTTAGAAAATACAACAATGATTCCTGGGGAAACAATTGATAGTCTGATACATGCACAAGGGTAGGGTAACTGATCCCGAGATCGAATTGAGAATACCCACACAAGGTTGTTTTCTCAAGTGACCCCCAATAATATGTGCAACCACTACACCAATACCAACAAAGCAGGGTTAGTCACTCTGCTAGTATCAATGCGACTTCATGATTGACCCTTGTGTGAAAAGGGCTTCCCAGGACAAAATGTAATAAGTGTATTTACCGCTACCTAGCATAATATTCTATGTTTGTTATCAATAAATAACACAATTATAAATCGAGTAAGCACGTATCTTTGAAAAGTTATCTTTCACCCCTATTCCAAAGCCCTACACCCTAAGCTAATGTAGGTTTGCTACCAGAAAATATAAAAATGTCTAATAAATTTTTATAAGAACTTTATTTTAATGTTGTTTTTACTCAAGAGGAAAATGGCGTGGACTAAATGATGTTTTGACCGACTCTAAAAAATGCAAAGAAATGAGAATGCAAATATTTCACTTCGATGAAAGCTATATTACGATAAGGAGAAAACGTTTATCATTCTCAGATGCACAATGTCCCAAAATTTTATTAAACTCATAGATATCAATATCCTCAAGAAATGAGCCAAAGAGACTGTACACCAATACACGATTCTTGGCGATTTTTTTTTAAGAATTCAAGACCAAAAATTCCAAAAGCAATGCAATTTAACTACTTCAAATGCAAAGATGCCCCCAATCTAATGCAAAGCAAGAAATTAAAACTTTTTATTTCAAAGATACACTAAAATAAATAGCGACCTTATTCAAAACAAAAGAAACCCAAACAAAGCCATAAGGAAAAGTAATACACTGGGAAAAAATCTCTGCAAGATATATAGATTGGGAAAACCTGGGCAGAAAAGGGCAGAAATCACCAAAAAACGAGATCAACGCTCCCTTTTCCAAGGGAATAGAGCATTGTAGCACTCTTATAAACACTACAGGGCAGCGTTTATCTACAATCATCGCTATTTTATACACTCTAGGGGAGTGCTACCCTTCCCAAAAACTTAGAACAGAGGCTTAAAACTTAGAAAAATTCACCTAGAATTCCCAGAATTTTGTGAAATTGTCAATGAAGAGGGGAGAAAGGAAATAGATCAGGAACAAACAATGAAAGTGATATAAAGGTGGGAAAAAGGTAGATAAGATCCAAGGAAAGACAAGTCAATGTCCTTCGCCAATGGAGTCGTCAATTTTTGTTGTAGGAAAATTCCTCTACGGATAGGTGAATATCCTCTTGGATCCTATACCCCTATTACCAAGACAGAAAGATGCTAACATTGGAAACTAACATTCCTTTAAATGTAGTTAAACTAGTCAAAAGGAAAAGAGGAAGAAAGTATGATGTACCTTTTATTGAAGCTTGTCCTCGCTTAATCCAATTTGAACTTGATCTCCAAGATCCTTAATGATATCTGCAATCCAATAGACAATGAAGACGACGTAGACTTCCTACTATACCAATATTATCTTAAAATAAATTTATCAATAATAGAAAAGTATATGAAACCATACACACACTTGAAGGAAATAGGCCAAGCATATATTAATGAGAACATTGAAGAGATAATTACAATCTATAGATGAAGTTGCAACAACCTCTCCAAGTCCTCCTCGTCCAACCCTTGGACGATGCTCCCAAGATCATAGATTTGATATATAAAATATTTCTCCCAAGATCATAAGTTTGATACCTCAAATATGCCTTCCTTCCCCATGGAAAGCCTTCATTATATAGGATTTGGAGGCTTAACCTCCATGGATAAGATCAGTCATAAGATCCACTAAGATGGGATCTCCAAGATATTTAGGGAGAAAATATATCTTAAGGATTTTAGGGAGGAAATATCTCTCAAGGATTTTAAGGAGGAAATATTTCAACCATCCATGAGATCCTCAACCTCCCCTAAAAAATAGGAAACCAAACGTGAGGTGGATTCTCAGACTAAATTAATTTGCTTTTCATGAATATTAATAATAATTCATGTGCACATAGTATTTTGACCTTCATATAATATATTTCTCCTCCACATTGACTAGGGATTGTGACATATGTTATTTCATGGTGTCGAGATGTAGGTGACACTTAGCAAGGTCCATATGAAACTTTTATGACACTTGAGACACTTAGGGTGAGGTACCTAGGTGTGGAAATTTGATGTGTAATAGTATGCAGACCTGTAGCAACCTGTCAATTCTGATGTCCAGGCCATAAATTTTCTCGAATTTCAATTTTCTCCATGGTCAGTCTCTCGACCAGCTCCTTCTCGTGTACTTTTCCGGGGCCATATCTTACTCATCCAAAGTCAGATTTGCACCAAACGAAAGGAAGAGGAAAGGTAGAAAACATAGATACATCATGGGCATAATAAAAATCAGTTTTGTGGTTGTTTGGAATAGGGGAAAATCCTCTCAAGGTTCAGGCCCATGGGGTCCCCTCACCGAAACAAGCCAAAATCGAAGCCATGCTTCAACCAGCTCACAGGGAAAGTTATCGGTAGCAAAGGTGGGGTATAATAAGGTCTAAAAAATTCCTGAACAACGCGCATTTTCTTTAATACAAAGACCAAATCCCAAAGGCCCCTTGCCCTCCTATGAAGCTCTGCAATTTCCCCACTCCTTGGGGCTTCATCCTGCTGAATCTGACAGCCATGGATGGCCGAGAACTATACTAAATCACCTCACCTATAGGTGAAATATATGGCAACAATCAAAGAGTCTTTGGGATGGCACAAATCCCAAGGAAAATGGTGATGTGGCATATTGATTTTGTCATTTTATGAAAAATGACGTTTTGTAGTATGTAGTCTCGCATAATTTACTTTTGGCATGTATACATTGTAATTAAGAGGTCAAATCATATTTTATTTGATCCATTTTGGATAAGATTCCCTTTTAGGATAAGGTTAATTTTTGGTAAAAAGACAAAAACACTTTAGGGTTGGTCCACTTGTCACTTTTCCAAAAGTGACAAGTGTCTTGTGACCTAACCCTAAGCCTTCACCTGCTCTTTATAAATAAGAGGGTTGGCATTGTTAAAAAAAGGAGGATGAATATAGTAACAAAGATTTGCTGAAATTTTCCAAAACTCTTTGTGTGTGTGATACTTGTTGAATTTTAGTTGTTGGATATGTCACTTGTTGGTTAAGGGTTGAGGGGTAGAAGTAAATACTTGTTATGTTAGCTATCTCCAGGAGAGATTGGTTAGCTCGATGTTTGTTTTTTCTTCCTTGGGTTTAACTTACTTGCTTTCATTCTCTAACAACTTTGTTTAACTTGTTTGATGTGTTTTATTGCAGATTTTCTGAAGTATTTAGTTGTTTTCAGCCTTAGTTAGTGGTCGGGAGTCCTAGGTCCCCTTAGGACAACCCTTAAATAATCCTCTTAGCTTTATGTTCATACTTGCTTGCTATATTATCTTGTTCATGTATATTTATGTTATGTTTTCCTACTATTAACCTTGTTGTCTCAAACAGGAAAATTGACCATTTTGGACAATTCCCCCCCATGAGACAACCATCTTGGTTGGTTGTTATCTATCTTTTATGTGCAAATTTTTGTTTCATTTACTTCATTTTTTCCAGATAAAATAACTAAATTCTCATTGTTTGTCTGCAAGGATACAATTCGGTCACCTACTCTGCTTCTCCTAAGCGGTTGGGGACCACCTAAAGACCTATTTGAGGCAAAGGGGCCAGCAGGACAACGAAGAAAAAAAATCAAATCTGATCGGTAAATCTATCCAATCACTCTCATATTCACCGTACATTCACTACCAGTCATTCTAAAATTTTGGCACACATACCCATGTTGATATGCTTGGTTTGTGTGGATAGTTTGAGTAGTTTACTTGTAAATTTCTATTTATAAAAATCTAATCTGTACTTTCGTAGATAATCATCACTATTTCAAATTCCAGTTAGTAAACTTCAAATCCCCATACAAGGAATTAGTTGGGGCTTTCATGCACATGGTGGCCTTGCCGCTCGCAAAGAGCCTCAAACCATTCCTTTGGGTTGAATGGTATACTTGTTTACTTGTAAATTAGTTGATTTTTTCATCTTTTCATTATATATTTTTTTATTCACTAATCTACAGGTGGTTTCCCCTAAAAGGGGCCATGTAAAAATCAACAAGCTAAATACACTCAAAAAACCACGAAAACACTTGAAAACAAAGCAGGGGTCCACCCCATACACTCAAAACAAAACCTATACTATTTAGCTATATACATACACATATTATTTAGCCGTGAAATATATGTCACATACCTATTTACTCTCTCTTTGTATAAAGGTTTAGATAGATTTCAATTCATTAACGAGGAGGAACGCTTGTGAAAGCAAGACGTGACCTTGCCACGTGGATGGCCCGGTCCTTTATTTCAAGTAATTTCAATTTTATAGGACACTGAGAGTCAAAGCCAGGGATTATTCATCAGGAGCCCTTCCAAAGTTGTCTAGTTAGTATAAATCGAGTGGTATTTCCTTAGTACCACATGGTCAAGGAGTTGAATAGCTCAACTTGGTTGGACTACTACTCTGCTTGGTTAAGCTCAACTAAAACTCCCTCTAGGGTGGTCCTGGGCCTCTTCCTTTTCACAAGTATCCTTATTCCATCCAAGCGGCTTTAAGAGCCCGAAAGCGCTAGTGACGAAAAGTGGCTAATCCATGCTTCTCTGAACTACATGGGGCACTCTTCAACCTAACCATCGTGTTCTACTAAGACTACTCTTCTTATACTGGTTGACACAGTTCTGGGATGTGTTTTCCTTATCGGGATAGCATTCAAAATAGTGTGGTGGCCAAGGCACATGTTAATAACAAAAATTCACCAATAAAATACATTTAAAGTCAAACCTTTTGTTAGTCCACCCTTCATCTGTGAACCAAAATTGAAGTTGTAAGTACTCTCCCAAACATAGCTTTAACAACTTGTAAAAAGGTTGTCCATCTTGTTTTACAACCCCCCTTTTGATTTGGTAATTTTCTGGGATCACTTCTATTGATACTGAGAGGGGGGTGAATCCGTATCAAGTACAATTTAAAAACCTTTTCCAACTTATACTTAAACCATTCAATTATATCCAATGAGAAATGAACAATAGTATAAGAGTTACACCAATACACCACAATACACCATGCACAATATATATGGTATAAGAGTTACAATCTCAATACACCACAATACACCATGCACAATATATATGAGAAATAATCAATAGTTTTTGTTTAAGGAAGTAATGACTTCCAAAGGTAGCTACTAAATGTAAAGGAGGGATACCCAAGAAGAAGATACAATCCTCCAATATCAAGAGAGACTTGAACTCTATCCTGCCCCTTCCTTCCAACCCAAGAATATATGAGAGATAATAAAACTTTATTCAATTCCCTCGGTCTGTCTCGTAAGACCCAACTTGTACATCAGCTCCACGCTCAATATTTAACATCTGATTCTGAACCAAGCATTTAATAAGAAACTACAGTCTCCATCTATTTCCAATCGAAGTGGTCCCACTACATTTGGAGTCTGTATGAAAAGTTATGACTATTTTAATTCGAACACCCTCGCTATTGACTAGCTTCGACCTGCCTACAAACCCTATATTCCACAGAGTGCATCTCCATAATTATAGCGAATCAAGAGATGAAATGGGATGAATGGAGTGGACGAATGGAAGGATGGAATGGAAAGATGGAGGAGGATGGAGGAGGATGGATGGAGGATGGATGGATGGAATGAGGATGGAAAGTGGATGGAGGAAAGGAATGGAGGAGGAGGAAATGGAAAGGAATGGATGGAAAGAATGGATGGAGGAAGGACGGATGGCCGGATGGATGGATGGAAGGATGGAAATGGATGGAATGGAATGGATGGATGGAATGGATGGAGGAAGGATGGACGGATGGATGGCCGGGATGGATGATGGAAAGGAGGAATGGATGGATGGAATGGATGGAGGATGGACAGGGATGGATGGATGGATGGAAGGAATGGATGGAATGGAATGGATGGATGGATGGACGGAGGAAATGGATGGAAGGAAGGAGGAAGGAATGGAAGGAATGGAAGGAATGGACGGAAGGATGGATGGAATGGATGGATGGAATGGACGGAGGAATGGATGGAATGGAGGAAATGGATGGAATGGACGGACGAAAACTGCCTTGTTTTACTTCTTCTTCCCTCTGAAATTCGACTCGTATCAAATGAATGTATAATGATATTTATTTATACCATTTATGTCACTTCCTTCTAACATTAGCGCCGACCTGACACTTTCTTATTTTGTAATTATTTTCTTTAATTATTTTCAGGGTCTACATGTAGTTCCTTTTTCAATTCACTTTGTCATCTTCAAAAATTCATTTCTCCTCAACCATGAGGATCCATGTGACGTGCCACATACCAATGGAAACAACATGATGTATACTATCCATCCATGGATGTTGTATCTGCATGTGCATTTTCCTTCATGTCCAAATACCTTCATCAATCTTGTGGTCCAAAACCCATGACTAGGGTTGACATCAATGACAACAACCAATCTTCCAACAACTTCCTGGGTCACCCTGCGGGGTACCAAACCATTATGGGCTTGTTTCCCTGTCTTAAAGACTTCAAAAAACTTCTTGTTCACAATTTAAAGCCATCTAAAAGGACTTGGATGTATCTTTTAGTCTCACATTTCACCCTTATTTTTCACTTTTTCACTTGAGGCATCGATTGGTTTAATTGTCCAGGACCTCAGTCTACCATGGGAACCCATTCTGGGTCATTTTCCAACGATTTAAGGGAGCGAAAAAACTCATTGGTCAATTTGTTTAGTTCGTTTTCCTAAAAATCAATGAGCTTATTTTCATCCTATTGTCCATAATTTTCACCCCCTAGGCCATTTTGGCCATCCATGAAGTTGAGGGAGGACAAAACCCAAAGTGGTTGGTCCTAAGAAAGACTTCTTGTAAGTCTTTCACCTCTCCTTTCCCCCCTTCATTAATGCCTCAAGTGAAGGACCATCTGAGGTGCAGGTAGTCTCTGCCTCGTCCTGAGCTATCAAAGAGGCTGTAACCGGCTTCACAACTGGATAGGTCGGATCTGTCCCAACATACATATTTTGATTATAACACAAGGGGAATTTCTTTCTTAATAGTAGAAGTTTTAGGAACCCTCTCACTACAACAAATCCTGTGAGTTTCTCCCATTTTTTCTACCTTTTTTGCTTCCAAAGTTGGTTTTATTGTATTTTTCTCGATTTTTTTGAAAAAGTCGGCGCTATTTATAGGGATGGAGCTATTTTTGGTTTTTTTGCGTCGACCACAAAAGTTAGGCACTAATAGCATCGGAAATAGCGCCCTAGTTAGCACTAGGAATAATGCCCCCTTTAGTACCAAAAATAGTGCCTGATTTAGTGCCCCATTCAGTGTCAAAAATAGCGCCCCATTTAGCGCCAGAAATTGCACCAGAAGTAGTGCAAATATAGCGCCAAATTAGCCTAAATAGTTAATTAGTTAAGGTGTTGGGGGTTAAGTGGATAGGGGATTTGAGGATTATGGGATTTAGGGATTTGGGGTACATGGATTAAGGGTTAATGGATTAGAGATTAGGGTTTAAGGGATTAAGGTTCAAGAGATAAGGGATTTGGTGCTTATCGGTTAGGTAGTTTAATGGTTAATGGCTTAGGGATTATGGGTTAGGGGATTGATGTTTAAGTGCTTAAGGCATAGGGGTTCATGGATTAAGGGATTAGGAATTAGTGTTAAGTGTTTAATTTTCGATGGCTTATGGCTTATGGGATTTAGGTATTTTGTCTTAAGGGATTAATGATTAACTAAGGTTGAGGGATTAAGGGTTTAGGGATTAGAGATTAAGGTTTTAAGGGTCAATGGATTAGGGGTTAGGGGAGTTAGGGATTTGTCAAAACTCTCTTGAAATTTCATGGAACCTCTTCCAACATTCCAATCACCAACATCATCCACCAATGTCACACAGTGAGAAGTGAATGGGGACAACGTTGAAATTTCTTCAAACTGTTTCTTAGACTATACAATGTCTTGACAGTATGCAAGGGTTTCAAGAATCAAGGTTGCATGATGTCCCCACATAATATTTGAAATCATCCACATTTGCATCAACGTTCATCATGCAATATCATTGTCTTTATTCTCCATTCACATCTACATAATTCTTGTCAAAACTCTCTTAAAATGTCATGGAACATCTTCCAACACGCTCATCACCAATGTCATCCACCAATGCCACACTATGAGCAATGAATTGGGTTTAGCATCGGATGTAGCTAAATAGTTAATTAGTTGAGGTGTTGGGGGTTAAGTGTATATGGGATTTGAGGATTATGGGATTTAGGGATTAAGGGTTAAGCGATTAGGGGTTAGGGTTTAAGGGACTAAGGGTAAAGAGATAAGGGATTTTTCACTTACAGGTTAGGTATTTTAATGGTTAATGGATTAGGGATTATGGGCTAGGGGATTAATGTTTAAGTGATTAGGGCATAGAGGTTTACATATTAAGGGATTAGGGATTAGGTTTTAAGTGTTTAAGGGTCGATGATTTAGGGGTTAGGGGATTTATGGATTTTGAGTTCAGGGATTAGTGATTAACTAAGGTTGAGGGCTTAAGGGTTTAGGGATTAGGGCTTAAGTCTTTAAGGGTTAATGCATCAGGGGTTAGGGGATTTAAGGATTTTTTAGAACTCTCTTCAAGTTTCATGGAACATATTCCAACACGCCAATCACCAATGTCATCCACCGATGCTGCACGATGAGCAGTGAATGGGGCCAATGTTGAAATTTCTTCAAACTGTTATTGTATGCATTGAAATTTGACATGGTTAGACTAGACATATTCCTTGACGGTATGTGAGGGTTTCAAGACTCAAGGATTCCTGATGTCCACACATAATCTTTTATATCATCCATGTTTGCATCAACGTTCATCATGTAGTCTCATTTTCATCATTTGTCATTCACATCTACGTAATGGTTATCGAAACTCTCTTGTAATGTCATGGAATGTCTTCCAACATGCCCATCACCAATGTCATCCAATAATGCCACATATCAAACAATGAATGGGGTTTAGCATCAGATGTGTCTAAATAATTAATTAGTTGAGGTGTTTGGGGTTAAGTGGATATGGCCGACTTTGAGGATTATGGGATTTAGGGATTTGGGGTACAAGGATTAAGGGTTAAGGGATTAGGGGTTATGGTTTAAGGGATTAAGGGTCAAGAGATAAGGTATTTGGTTCTTATGGATTAGGTAGTTTAATGGTTAATGGATTAGGTATTATGGGCTAGAGGATTAATGTTTAAGTGCTTAGGGAATAAGGGTTTAGGGATTAAGGGATTAGGGATTACAGTTTAAGTGTTTAAGGGTCGATGGCTTGGGGGTTAGGGGATTTAGGGATTTTGAGTTAATGGATTAGTGATTAACTAAGGTTGAGAGCTTAAGGATTTAGGGATTAGGGCTTAAGTCTTTAAGGGTCAATGACTTATGGGTTAGGGGTTAGGTCAAAATTTGACATGGTTAGACAAGACACATGCATTGATGGTATGCGAGGGTCCCCATTTTCTGTTGTAGATGGAAAAATTTCTTAAGAAGAAATTGTCCCCATTTTCTATTGTAGATGGAAAAAATGTTGCGTGAACATGTGATGCAGGAGCATTGCCATCAACAATTAAAGAGGCCAGGTGAAGGACAACTCAACACCCAACGCACAGATTTCAAATTGTTTTTGAATTCCAAGGAAGGCACGTTTTTTTTGTTTTGAAAGGATTGTAATTTAAATATTTTAAATGTTTTGAATCTTGAGACATCACATAAGGCCGCCAAGAATTGTAATCGTTTTAATTATTAGATAAGGTTGTATAGATACTGAGTATCGACTCATATCTAAATGTAATTTCCATTCAATGTATTAGTCCTTAGTAGATGAATGTAATAACTATGATAGGATAGATCTAAGGTAGTCTGGAGGGAAGGCTCGAGCAACCCCTCGATGTATAAATATATGTATTGTATGCCCACATGAGGTTGTTAAATGTTATTGTTGTTGTTGCCGAAAGAGCTATTGAAGCTTATGAAGAGTTGCAGAGAGTTGTATGGGTCCATGCACATATTTGACTGAATGAATACAAGAAGAGAGGTTTGATTCCAAATGTATGGTGTTGTGTTCATATGAATTATCTAAGTACATGTGATGTTTTTTTATGTTCTTTGTGTTTTATCTATTTATGTATATTTTATGCATGGATATGTTTTTCATGGTTAAGTGTGGAAAAGTTTGATGTTTCTGTAAGTTTCATGATTTGTTTTCTCTTATGAGATTCGTGGTGCAAGGAGTGCATAGTTCTTGCATGGAGTGCGTAGGTCGAGTCGAGATCAACTCAGGATCTCAGAAGAGATAACGTGAATTTGCAGTGAAAGTGCAAGGAGTGCATAGTTGTTCAGTTGAAGTGCAAAGAGTGCACAATTATTTAGAGGAGAGAAAAGATTGGAGAAGACTCATGCAAGGAGTGCATCAGGAAAACACTTTGTTTAAGTGTTGAGGAAGTGTTAGAGGAGACGAGCGCAAGGAGTGCGTAAGGGAGTTTTTTTCCAAAAATCTCTAAGTCCAAAACTTCTCAGAAGTTCAAAGGATGCAAGGTGTGAGCCAAGGGTCTATAAACCTCGAAGGAACAAAGATCAGAAGAGATAATGGGTACAAGAATTCCGCAAGAAGGAATTAGAAAATTTCTAATTCAAAAGTTTCAAAGTGCCATAGGAGTGCAGAGGAGGGCGTCGGAGATCCTATATATCTCGTTCAGTCAAGATCAGGAAGGATAGTGGTTATAATATTTAAGGAGGAGAATATTCATTATTTTAAGAGTCGAACGATTGAGATATGCTCAGGAGGATCCATGGTCTTTTTTCACCCTTAGATATGGAGAAGCAGCATGGGGTATAACCCTATAAGTCATTAAGACTTTGTGTGGTTGGAGAAGTCGTGGATCGAGTTCAAAGGAGAGGTTATCAAGGATCAAAGATCTATGGTCAAGATCCATTAGAGAGGTTGCAGGAGAGAGGAAATTTGTTGGATCAGGAGTTACAAGAGGTTTAATCGGAAACGCCCTTCGGACTTCATGCATTCGAAATATTTGGCGTGTGGAGAATTTGGGACCCCCAAAGTCCCGAAGGCCAGAGTGAATCGTGTCTGTCCAAAATCCAAGGAAATGTGTCTACAGATCGTGTACTCTAGTAAATTATCACTTCAAAAGAATTTAGGAGTGGAGGAACCCCCGAAGTCCTAAAGACCCAGAGTTCATCTGGGCCATCCATTGGAAAGGACATGCGTCACCAGATTAGGAGATCCAGAGTGTAAATACTTCAGGAAAATAGAGGGAAGAGAAAGTCAATATCTCTGGAGTCCAGAAGTCCGGAGTTGATCTGGACTGTTGATCACATGGAGGACACATGGCAATAGATCTGGAGGTTCGAAGGTCTAGCACTCCGGGGAAAATAGAGCACAGTTTAGTTTGGACTCCCGAAGGCTTGAAGGCCAGAGTCAATCCCAACCATCCATTGGAGAGGATACATGGTGCATGATCACGCAGTTCGAGAACTTGGCACTTCGAGAATTTTATGTCATTGTGTATACAGGGAGAAAATACCCGAAGGCATCCTAGTCATTGATCTAGAAGGGGACACGTGGAGGTGGGATAATCATTCGATGTTTTGACATCGGGAGATATGAGAAGTTGTGTCATTTGAATACCAAGGAAAATCATTGAAGCTTGAAGGGAATTTATCTGAATCATCCATCGGTCAGAGAATTTTGGACCGTCGATCTAATACTCCGAGAAATTACCTTTTCGACGATCTGAGAGATTTGGTGAAAAGGCGTTGTGAAGAAATCGCCGAAGCTCGGAAACGTAATCTGATCCGTCAATATTGATGCTCATTGTGGACCATTGATCTAGCTGCTTAGTGTTTGACAGTTCGTGGAATTTGTGTTGGGAGATAAGAGGATAGAAAGGTCTTCAAGTCTCGAAACTTTAATAGGAAGAAGATTTGGCCCATGGGTTTGGCCCTCAGTCTCCGGGGAGGATTTTCCAGTGCTCAAAGACTCCTGAAAATAAAAAAAATTCATTCGGGAAGAAGTTTTTAGGACTAGTGCATTAATATTTTGGGATTGGAGGGAGCCCGTGAGCTAATTTAATTTCCCAACTAGAACAATCCTAGACCGGGAGGTCATGCGAACCTTGGTAGAGGGTGGGGTTTTCATCAAGTGGTATCAGAGACATAATTAAGCTTTGTAAGAGAAGAAGACAACTTGGAACCATGCCACCAAGAAGACAGAGGGAAAGACCTGTAGCAAATCCATCCATGGAAGAAGAGATGAGTCAACTCCGTGTGAGATTGGATGCGATGGAGAGAACGCAAAGGATAGAACTTGATGTTGGTGACATCAGTGAAGCTGAGAGTGAAGAGATGGAAGTTGAAGGAGAAATAGAAGGAGACACTGCAAAGGAACGCTTGTTGAAATATGTTGCAAAAATGGGATCTAGAGCAAAAATGGAAATCCGTATGTATGAAGGCAACTTGGATGTTGAGGAGTTGTTGGATTGGATAAGACACTTACAAAAGTACTTCGATTATGAAGATATTGAAGATGAAAATAAGGTGAAGCATGTTGTTACCAAACTAAAGGGACATGCAACGCTATGGTGGGATGAATTACAAGCCAACAAAAGGCACAAAGGTAAGCAAAAGATCAAAAATTGGGATAGAATGGTAGCTAAATTGAAAGCTAAGTTCATACCCAAAGACTATCAGATCAATATGTTCAAGAGATTGCAGAACTTAAGACAAAAGGGCTTGTCAGTGAAAGAATACACTGAGGAGTTTTACAGATTCAACATTAGAGCAGGACATCGAGAGAGCGACGAGGAAAACGTTTCCAGGTATATCAATGGCTTGAGATATGAAATTCAAGAGGGAATCAATATGATGAAAATGAGAACGGTGGAAGATTCTTATCAGTCAACACTGAAATAAGAGGAGAATTTGGCCAGGAAACAAAGCCAGCGAAACATAGGAAAGAGTCCAAGCAGAGGCAAGGGAACTGTCCGAGAGAAGTTCTAGAAACCCAAACCTGAATTAGGAAAGTATCACAGTCATACAGAAAGAGGATGAAGTTCCAGAGGTGGACACCATGGTGGAAGAAAATATTTTTTCAATGAGAGACAACCTATTGAAAGAAAAACACAATGGAGGATTGGCTAAAAATTTAGGCCATGAAAAGACTTATGCACAACTGAGTTCTTCATACCATTATCCAGGTATGAGATCTGATGTGAATAAATTTGTGTACAGATGTAGAGTTTTCCAGTATGCAAAAGGGAAGTAGCAGAACACTAGTCTGTATCAGCCATTTCCTATTCCATACAGGCCATGAGATGCAATAAGCATGGATTTTGTGTTGGGATTGCTAAGAACCCATAGGGGGATTGATTCCATATTTGTTTTGGTTGATATATTTTCAAAGATGGCACATTTCATACCATGCCAGAAAATCGGTGATGCTACTCACATAGAAAAATTATTTTTCAAGGAGGTTGTGAGATTGCATGGCTTGACCAAAAGTATAGTCTCAGACAGATATACCAAATTCATGGGACAATTTTGGAGAACCCTATGGAAAAGGATAGGGACAAATTTGTCCTTCAGTTCAACATATCACCCTCAGGCAGATGGACAGATTGAGGTAGTAAATCGAATCTTAGGGAATTTGCTGAGGATTTTGGTCACTGAACATCATAATCAGTGGGATCAGATTCTTCCCCAGGAATAAAATAGTGTATGGAATGCATTTGAGAGGAATTTCAGAGTTAAGGGATTTGAAGCATGATGAGTTCAGAAGTGCAAGAGAAGAAGACTTTGCTGCAGAGATGCAAAATCTTCATGATCAGATAAAGAGACAACTACAAGAGAGCAGTTAAAAGTATAAAAGCCAAGTTTATCAGAAAAGGAGAGGTTCATTTTGAAGTTGGAGATCAAGTTTTAGCACACCCGAGGAAAGAGAGGTTCCCAAGGGGAACATATAATAAATTGAAGATGAATAAAATAGAACCATGTAAAATCCTGAGAAATTTTGATGCAAATGCATATGAGATTGAGATGCTAGAGTATGTGGGAATATCACCCATATTCAATGTTGCAGACATGTACCCTTATAGGATGCATGATATAGGATGATAAGATGATCAACAAGAGATTCAATGGGAAAGGAAAATGCCAACAGCAGAAAACACAAAAATGGAGAAGATCATAGATCAAAGGATTGGTAAGAAGACCAAGAGAAAGACTTATTTTGAGTACCTGGTGAAGTGGAAGGGTCACCCAACAGAGGATGATAGTTGGGCAACCGAACCTAACATTCAGAAGCATGGAAAAACAATGCAGGAGCTCATGGATAGGAGTCCATGAATTTTTGACCAGAGGAGTATGATGCAGGAGCATTGCCATCGACAATTAAGAGGCCAAGTGGAGGACAAATCAACACCCAATGCAGATATTTCAATTTTTTTTTGAATTTCAAGGAGGGCGCATTTTTATTCTTTCAAAGGATTGTAATTTAAAGCTTTTAAATGTTTTGAGGCTTGAGCCATTACATAAGGCCGCCGAGGATTGTAATCGTTTTAATTATCAAATAAGGTTGTATAGATACTGAGTATCGACTCATGTCTAAATGTAATTGCCATTCAATGTAATAGTCCTTAGTAGATGAATGTAATAACTATGATAGGATAACTCTAAGGTAGTCTGGAGGGAAGGATAGAGAAGCCCCTCGATGTATAAATATATGTATTGAAAGCCCAAATGAAGTTGTTGAATTTTATTGTTGTTGTTGTTGAAAGGGTTGTTAAAGCTTATGAAGAGTTACATAGAGTTGTATGAGTCCATGCACATATTTTATTGAATGAATTTGATTCCAAATATATGGTGTTGTGGTCATATGAATTATCTAAGTACATGTGATGTTTCTTGATCTTCTATGTGTTTTATCTTTTTATGTATATTTTATGCATGAATATGTTTTTCATGGTTAAGTGTGGAAACCTTTGATGTTTCTGTAAGTTTCAGTTGTTTTATCTTCTGAGATTCCTAGTGTAAGGAGTGCTTAGGCCAAGTCGATATCAACTCAGAAGCTTAGAAGAGATAATGTGAATTTACAGTGGAATTGCAAGGAGTGCATCGTTGTTCAGTTGAAGTGCAAAGAGTGCACAATTATTCACATGAGAGAAAAGATTGGAGAAGACCCGTGCAAGGAGTGCATCGGGAAAACACTTTGTTTAAGTGTTGAGGAAGTTTCAGAGGAGATGAGCGCAATGAGTGTGTAAGGGAGAAGTTTTCCAAAAATCTCTAAGTCCAAAACTTCTCAGAAGTTCAAAGGAAGCAAGGAGTGCACCAGAGGTCTATAAAACTTGAAGGAACAAAGCTCAAAAGAGATAGCAGGAACAAGAATTCCACAAGAGGGACTTAGAAAATTTATAAGTCAAAAGTTTCAAAGTTCCATAGGAGCGCAAAGGAGGGCGCCAAAGATCCTATATATCTCGTGCAGTCAAGCTCATGAAGGATAGTGGTCATAATCATTAAGGAGGATAAGATTCATTATTTTAAGATTCGAACGATTGAGATCTTCTCGGGAGGATCCAAGGTCTTTTGTCACCCTTAGATATGGAGAAGCAGTGCGGGGTTTAACCCTATATGCCATTAAGAATTCATGCGTTTGGAGAAGTCGTGGATCGAGTTCAAAGGATAAGTTATCAAGGATCAAAGATCTACGTTCAAGTTCCATTTAGGAGGTTGCAGGAGAGAGGAAAATCATTGGATCTGTTAGCACTAGAAGTCACCTTTAGATTGCATTGAAGGTAAGCCCAGTACCCATCAGTTTATATGTCACAGGTAATTGAGTTTTGAGTGGTCAAATGGAGAAAACTCAATAATAATAGCGTTCTAACTCAGAAATCTGGACTAGCATGCACCAACCATTGAGGTCTTGAATCAAATTCATTCAGTAAGTTGGAGTAAGGGTGAGTAGGAGGAAGATTTAGTGAGAAAGGTGTAGAGGTCCGCTATGAACATCAGATTTTACAGCAGCCTAAGGAGGAAAAACTTAAACACAAGGTCCTCTTGGATTCAAATTTCAAGGAAGCTGAAAGAAATCATAACAGTACTATAATCAAACATTTATCATAATACGGTTACAACAATCCATGTGAATCAATCAAACATGAACTCTCTCAGTATCAAAGACAAATAATATTGAGTAAGAAAGCTAACTTAGATTAACCAAGATGTCTCAAAAACAAATACATAACCAAAGAACCAGTTGTTCTCAATCAAAATATTACAATAGCAGGGAGCCTAGCTCAACCATTCGACCTTAACAAAATATCAAAACTGCCTATATATACTAAAATGATGCAACCACAAGAAATGTGATCAGATCACTGCCTTCAAAGCCTTCAGTCAGCACCTACTATGTCGGGTTGTGAAGACCTCATTATGTCAGACGCGAGCTAGGCATAGTTATGTGGTTTACAGGAAAAATTGCCCATAAGGAAGCTTTAGATCATAAGTGTTTTTTCATGGTTGCTCTCTGCAACGTTTTCCATTTATGGGATGAGGCGAGGTCTCAATTGCTACCCACAATATTCAATAACTGTCTTCATTGGGATTAGGACTGGTCCTAACACCCATAACTATTCTTAGATGGTGCCAATGACTTTTGCGAGTCCATCCTGACGCCTTGAGGCCATAAATGGTCTTTGTCTGTGACCAATGTGAGCTTTGTAGGTGGCAGTCTGATAGTGTATGCGAAGGGGTGATGTGGAGCAAGGTGCTTGGAGAAACCTCGCAAGGCCCAACGAGTGAGTGAAGACCATGTGGAAGGAAGCGATTGGGGGAGCGGAGGTTGGGACGAGGTTGCAGTGGCAAAGGAAAGACAGAGGTGGCAGAGGAACGAGGGAGGTGTGATAGGCGGGGAGGAGGTGACATGTAAGAGAGAGTGGAATGTGAGTGGGAAAGGTGTCGGGAAATGAGAGGAGGTATCAGAAAGGGATATGTGATAGGTGGAGAGAGGGTGCTTGAGCTTCTTAGGCCTCCAATCTTTTCATTTTCCCTGTGGAAATCATGGGCAGAATGCCACATGATTTACAACATAATTCTCTTGAGGGTAAACCTCAATTTCTGTCTGATTCTTAAGAAACAATCTGTAGATCCTTATGTTAATAGGATCAAGAGGAGTTGCGTGAGGTTTAATCAGAAAATTCCCTCGGACTTCGCTCATTCAAAAGATTTGGCATGTGGAGAAGTCGGGACCACCGAAGTCCCGAAGGCTGGAGTGAATCGTGGCCGTCTAAAATCCGAGGGCATGTGTCAGCAAATCGTGTACTCTGGTGGATTATAATTTTGGGAGAAGTTAGAATCCCCGAAGTCTCGAAGACCCAAAGTTCATCTAGGTCGTCCATTGGAGAGGACACACGTCGCCATATTAGGAGATTTGGAGGGTAAATACTCTGAGAAAATAGCAGGAAGAGAAGGTCGATCTCTCTGGAGTCCCGAATTCCTAAGTTGATTTGGACTGTTGATCATAGGGAGTACATGTGGCAGCACATCTAGAGGTTCGAAGGTCTAGAACTCATGGGAAAAAGAGCGCAGTGTAGTTTGGACTCCCGGAGGCTTGAAGGCCGAAGTCAATCCCAATCGTCTGTTGGAGAGGACGTGTGGCGCAAGATCCCTCATTTTGGGAACTTGGCACATCAGAAATTTTACGTTGTTGTGTAGACAGGGAGAAAATCTCCGAAGCCCCAAAGGAATCCTAGTCGTTGATCTAGAAGGGGACACGTGGAGGAATGATAACTGTTCAACGCTTCAGTGTCAGGAGATACAAGAATTTGTGTCGTTTGACGACCAAGGAAAATAGTTGAAGCCTGAAGGGAATTGATTTGGATCATCCATCGGTCAGAGCATTGTGGATCGTCGATTTGAGACTCGGTGAAATTACCTTTTCGACGATCCGGGAGATTTGGGGAAAAGGATTTGTGACGAAATCATCGAAGCTTGGAAACGTAATATGAGCCATCAATCTCAATGCTCATTGTGGATTTTTGATCTAGCCACTTATTGTTCGGCATTTCACGCAATTTGAGTTGGGAAATAAGAGGATAGAAAGGTCCTGAAGTCCTGAAAATTTCACAAGAATAAGCTTTGGCCCACGGTTTTGGCCCTTGGTCTCTGGGGAGGATTTTCTAGTGCCTGGGGACTCCCGAAAATAAAAATTTTCATTCGGGAAGAAGTTTTTAGGACTTGTGCATTAAGATTTTGGGCTCGGAGGGATCCTGTGAGCTAATTTCAACTCCCGACTAGAACGATCCTAGACCGGGAGGTCGCACAGACCCTGGTAGAGGGTGGGGTTTGCATTAATATGTATTAGGAGATTCTCTTAGATTGTGAAGGAAGGTTTCCTTCTTTGTTGATAGGATATATTCTAGTTTGTTTCCTTCAATGGTCCTTATCCTAGCATTCAGTAGTGTGTCTTCTGGGAGAGGAGATAAAAAACTAGGAATAGTATCTTGTTAGTGCACAACCTATGTCTTCTCTCTCCTCTTATAAATTCCATGGCTCATATAATTTGAGGTTGTTGATTTTAATCACATCATGAATGTCGATATCATCCATATGTTGACGCATAAGTTATTAGGTCTAAATTCCTTGCAGGAAAACAAATATTAAAAAGACACATATAAAAAAACACAATGAAAAAGCCACATATAAAATAAACACAATGAAAACAAATATTAAAAAAGTAAAAAACATTAAAGAAAAGAAAAGAAAATAACTTAGCATAGTCACTGTTAAAAGACAAATATGTAAGACAGTAAAAATTTGCTCCCACTATGCAATCCCAATAAACCTCTTCCCCCACTACACAACCCCAATAACCCTCTAACCCCATTGTGTAGGCCCAACTACCTTAATATTTTCTTCTTTGATTTCTCTCCCTACCTCCTTCCTTGAGTTCTACACCATAGCTAATAATACTCCACTGTGACCTAATAACCGAGGTGAATGGTGATATTTATTTTTTTCACCATAGCATTGACATAGTGACTTAACAACAGAGATACATAGTGACTAAGCATTGAGAACCCATGGTGATAGAGAGTTGAAGTACAATAGAGGACGAACTAATTTGATTTAGATCAATTTTAGCTAATCAGGTAAGCTAGTTACACAAAAGAGAACCCTTGACCCCTAAAATTACCAAACATCAAAGTTTAGAACTAGTATCATGTTTAGAATCTTTCTCCACTTTGTATTCAATTGTCCAAGACAAAACTTGGAGTGCAACTAGCTCATTTGAAACATCGACAAGATCCATTTTCATTGAGCCACTAAGCCATCTTGTTCATTCATGGACATTAATAAAACTTCACCTTTAATTTCTAGTTTTATTCACTATATGGATCTAGTGTTGTCAGTCGAAAATGATACCTACCAATTGTTAATGTAAATATATAAGGTGCAAGGTTTATAATCGTAAAAACAATTCCAAAATGTTGAAAGGATAATTATATTTGAATATTGTTTCACTTAGACCTACCTACAAGACAACCCACAAATTAGAAAAAGGGGAACACCAACCAAATAAGCATAATGCCAAAATTGCATTTTTGAACCTAAAAATCCTTAGATTATACTTTTGAATGGGTAAAATTGCCTAAAGTGGATATTCTCAATTTAAAAAACAAAAATGAAACAACCCAAAAGAAAAAAATATACACACAAAAATAATAAGATTCACAATATAAAATAAATAAAATACACCCAAAAATAGGTTGTTTGTTCCAATAACACCCTGAAGAAATCGTTCTTTGCAGAATGTATTTTTGGATTTGTTATTCAACTGTGGCCATTCTCTCAACAGCAAATGAAAGGGATTCGTTTTCTCTCGATGCCAATACACTATTTTTGGGTTTGTTCTTCCACCGTTGCGCTCAATATAAAATGAAAGGGATTATTCCTCTGTCAATGCCAATACACTCTACAAGGAGGAGGGTTGAGCGAACCAAAATTTTGGCTTGAATGGAAAATAGAAGCATTCCCATGAACTCCAACAATTACCGTTGTCTCTTGCAATTTTGCATCGATACCGGAAAATTTGCAGACAACAGGCAGGTTCATACACATATATTAACAAGGGATTATAGCTCGACTTCTTATCAAAATCTCCTTGTTGTAATGTATGAAAAGTGCCTGAGTCATTATTTGCAAGTTAAGCATTTGAAAAAATGCCTAAACAATCTTTGTTCTCATGGAGTACAATTGTGTCAAGTTACTTCAAGTTCGGTTTCAAGTTCGAGAGCATTGAGGATGCATGCCAATAGTTTGAAAAAATGTTTAAGCGAGATGTGGTAACATGTACCACTGTGATATCTGGTTATGTGCAGAATGGGAATAGGAAACCCCTTTAAGCATTCTAATTCTTCAATGAAATGCAAATACAAGTAAGTAAGCAAGCAATGCTTCAATATCTCTCTATTATATTTAATTGTAATTTACTCTGCAATCTTTTGTAGAGTGCAATAAGTTTCAACTAATATTTTCTCTATTTGCTTGAGTAAACTGCAATTTCTTCCCCCAAAACAATGTGTTGGTCATCCTTATGTTACTTATCTACTTGTAGCAAACCATGTTTCACATCAAAAGAAAGTTTTTGATGCTTGTTTTTTAATCTTGACATTATCACCTTCCACTTTTGGGCATTTATATGGGGTAGGGAAAGTGAATGATTGCAGTTTGAGAAGAACCTTCAATTTTTTTTATCTTATCTTTCTCATATTCAATCAAACCATTAACAATATAATCTGTCTGCAAACCCATGGCTGGAATAGATGCCTTCCAGGACAATCAATGTCTTCCTGTTGATAATTTATCCTTTTCATACCCCCATTCAGGGGAAACATGGATTTCAAGGGTATCCATCACGCAAACATATACCTTGTTAACTACAAGCATCAAAACCTTATTTACAACTTCCTCGAGTGGATTGAAAAAACTACAGCCTGGATTTTTTTTTTTTTTTTTCTGTAATATCAATTTCTCTGTGTAGAGCTTGCATGTCATACTTTGATCAGATTTGGTCATGCTCAAACTCAGTCAATTTTTCAACCTTGTATTCTCCTTTATCAAACCTATCTTCGATAAGTTCTTGAACACTCTTGGCCATTAAGTTCTGCAGATCTTGAAGAGATTTGTGCATACATTCCCCACAATGAAAATTTTAGGGGCGAATTATCTCCATTGGGCGAAATTTTAGGGCCTTAAAAAATTGATGGGACAATTTTTTATATTGGAAATTTTTTTCATGTTCAACATGTTTATCCCACTATATATAGTGGCTTATTAAAAATCCCATCCTTTCGCCGATATATAGAAAACACTATAGGAATATTTCGCATTGCATTCTCTGCCCTGGCGCTTGATATTCGCCTGTAATTTTTTTATCTCTCTTCTCTCAACCTTGACTTTCACCCCATAATTTTTTATATTTCGTCTCTTGGGCTTGACTTCACCCTGTGATTTTTGAACTTTCTTTCCTTTTAATGGCTCTCTATGTAATTTATGATATTTCTACCTAGGGACTTGACATTCGCCTAGGTGGGTACACGTTGTTTTTGTAAAAAATTGGGCATGTTGAATTTTCACCATTGAATACGAGCACAACCATGAATCATCTTGTTTCTTTTTGCATAGGTTATCCCTCCCTAGAAAATTTGATATTGATGAAGGATGTTTCTTCTGACAATGGAAATTGATCTCTTCAGGCAATTATTTTGTTATGGAGTCCATAGAGGATTATCCGACCAAGGATGAAGTTGTTGACACTAGCCAGGCCATGGAAAGGTGAGTTGTTCGAATCTTCTCTTTGGGTTTTATATGTTTCCATTTCATATTTTTGTATTTCATAAAAGGATTGCCATAATTGTCTATGATTCCGAGGTTTCTTGAAGCGTATAGCTATATTACAATCGTTAGCATGATTAGTGAATTTTGAATCGTAAATAGCATGATTGTGCATTTTTCATTTTGAATTCATATTTTATGTCACATGGATACAATGATCTTTAGTGTGATGCACTCCTTTTTCTTGAAACATGGTGCCCTTGAATTAGAAAAGTAACTTTCTTAATGATGGATTTGTTATTTTTAAATTGAAATTTATGGTTGACTCAATTTAGTTTACCTGATGTTCTATTTCCCTGGTAAAACATGGGGAGAAATTATGGTATAAAAAAATATAATGAGTCTTAAAGGGGTTTACAAAGATATTGAGTGGCTTCTGTTGGTAATCATTTTTCCTTAAAAGACATTATGGAAAGAATGCAACCTTCACTTGAGAATCTTGAAAACACTAGAAAAATCGAGAGGTTGAGTTTTTGCATTAGTCACAAATACAACTCCCAACAATACTTCAATTGCAAATCCAATGTGAGTCATTGCATTGGTGCATCAATTGAAAATATGAGACATGATTATGCATAGAATGCAATAAACCATATGTTGATCCATCTAATGCATTATGTCCTATTTCTATATATATTTGTGTTTGTGATGCATAAAAAAGACGATGCTTGCATTCCTTTGAATGTTTCTACATATTCTTGTTCATCTTGAACAAATGAGGTTCATAAAGGTTCGTTTCATAGTAGACTTTCTCATAACGCGTTTGGGAATGTAATAAATGGGCAAGGGAAATTAGGCATACTGTTCTCTTCCACGAGATAGAGTTCAACAAAGCTTATTGTAGAACTAAATGAGATTTCATTATGGATATGCTTCATTGTCTAGGCTTTGGAGTTTTTTTAACTAGAGTTTGAGAACCCTTGAAATGTCTCAAATGGATTTTGAGTTAATGGTCTCCACCATGTAATTCCACTCCAAAAATGTATTTGGTGAGGGTGCCCTTTATTTCTCTAGTATAGCTATGTTATTGCAGTATACGCATTATATACCTCCTTGAAGCCTCTCAAGAACACAGACAAATCCATGTTACTTATTGGTGGTGAACAACTTATTAATGTTTATTTTATTGATGATTTGACACTCGCCCTAGGCCTCACCCAAAATTTTGTTGAGGGAATTTTACAATAGTTGGAGACATTTGCTAGAGAATATGCAGTAGTGGCATGTGATGAAACGATGGATGTTCTGATAATTGGACAAGAGAACTTCCTGGAGTGTGACACAAAAAATGGAATATTATCTAGCCAAGGCACATCATGAGAACATTGTACCCCTACTTGCTTCCCAATGATTTTCAACACAAAACAGATAAGCTAACAAACTACAAATGGGTTAGAAGAATAAGAGCTGTAAAAAACAAAGAGATATAGAAGGATATAGAAAAGCAAATTCTACAATAGGTAGGGTGAATCTATTAGCTATACTCTTGGATCTTTAGAAAATACAAAAGGCCCATTGGTATTAGCTATACTCTTGGATCTTTAGAAAATACAAAAGGCCCATTGGGCTTTAGTGAATCTTGGATTGCAGGGTGCAAAAATTCGAACCGTTACAAAGCATTTAGTTATGTCTTTTATCCTCTCTTGCATGCTAACTTCGAGCCTCCTTTTGTGTAACTATGTTCCCATAATAGAAAATAAGGATGAGATGATTGAGGGAGTTCAACACCTTAAGTATGAAGTGTCCCACTTCTCCTAGAAAATAAAGGAGTTTGTTGGAATCCACTTTTCCACTAATTCCTGCTGTCATAATAATTTACCAACTGTCCACATTTCGAGAGATGAGCATGTTTTATGCTTATCGCATTTCCTCTCGGAGCAGTCCCTGAACTCCCTAAAACTTGCAAAAGTTTTATTATAGTTAAGGCTTCTTGTCTCCCTCAAAATAATTGTAACCCTTTGTAAAATTCCATAATTCAAAATCTATTAGGGTGACTAATATTTATATCCTATAAAATACTTGTCCCTAAATTTATCCTTATGTTGGTCTCAAACTACATGATAAGATCACCCGCAAGAGACAGAGTTCAAAGCCTAGGAATAAGGACTTGAACCTATGTTTTCTCCTTTTCCCATACAAGAATTTACTTCTGTAATATTGGCCACTTGACATCATATATGCAGCTACAAAATTACAAGAGACAAACCATTGTCTGACACAAAGTGAAACATATGTCTAACCCCCACCTCCAATACATTTGACTCAAACAATTCAAATAATAATGAGGCATTCTTAGCTTGGTCAAAAAAATACAAAGTTTAAATAAATGTGATGCGTATAGGACAAGAAACAAAAATATCCAAAGTGGTCATGTTCATAGTGTAGAAAGCCTTGAATGTCGTTTGCTCCATATTTGTAATAATATTGAAGGTTAAATCATCCTGAACCAAAATTGAAAGTATTCCTACTTTGTATCCACAACTTGGATAGTACTGTGAGTAACAAAACTGTGGTTACTATTATGAATATTGACATCAATTCTCTTCCAAGTTAACTATGTGAAACCAACTGCCATTTTTCTGTTATTCTAGATTTGCTTTCATTTTTTTTATTTTTTATGTGTGGTTGTAAATCACATCCAAAATAACTAAAGTTTTTGTTCAACATTTCAAATGGATCAAAAACTCTGACGGGGCTGTGTATTTCTTCATGGAGGTAGCAAAAGGCATATGGGAATCTTTGAAGCTAGCAACAACAATTGCAGTAAAATAAAATTTAGTAAAATGAACTCGTGCATTTAACAAATTAGGAATTGAACTAGCACCAAATAGTTCATTAGAGACGTTCAAGGATGTTGCAAAGGGATCTCCACTGACAGTAGAATCATAGTTTTTTGTTTCCTTTATGAAAATGTAGAAATGCCTCTGTATTCCATTGACTACCCTGCAGACTAAGTAGATGATCATAAGTAGCACGATCCTTTCTTTTCATTTTACTCTCCAATTATTTAGAAGTAGATTCTACTTTGGTAATAAATTTTTCCTCAAGATAAATGTTTGCTAGAGTGTTATAGTCTAGAAACTATTTTTCTTCATTTCCTAGATCACTATAAGCTCCTTTTCAAATTGTTGTGCGTTCATGTAGAGTATCATTATCTATCCAACATATAACTTCAATTTGGATATCGAGGAGAGATTTGTCTTGATGCTACCTGCCAACTATCTCATTTGATTAAGAATTTTGCACCTTTATGTATGCATTCTGAATTTAGCAACAAAAGTTAGAAAACAACACAAATATACCTTTCAAAATTGTGAATTCTTAGTGGAGTATGCCTACAACAACATCTTGTATTGAAAAATAAGGAATCATTATCACAAGAGGAAAATAATTGATCGTTTCACCTCTGGAATGAAGTCGATTTCAATGGATTACGTTCACTATAATGCACAATAATGTTTTCTGAAAAATCCTTCACAAATTAGTTTGCAACATATCTCCAATCCTCTGCACACAACTTAGCCATATTTGCGTCTTTGGTTTTGCAAAAAACTTGAATCTACATGCAAACACGTTTTGAGTCACCTTGCATATGAATTTAGGATATCCCTTGACTCAGAGTGCCTTTCCAAATCCAAAAATGATAGCATGATACTCAACAACATTATCTTCTACAAACACAAATCTCTTTCTCAAGTTATATACCACTTTACCATCTTGGTTTCACAGCAAATATTCAGCTCCAACTCCTCTTTTCTCAAGTGCCTTTAGAAATGATTGGAACCAAGGAAAATATGCTCTTGGCCCCCAAAGTCCAATCCATAGTATGTAACCCATATTGTGTGGCACTGACATTCTTTTTGTTGAACAATAATTCACCCAAGATTCTAGCAATAGTACCTCGATTTCAAGTACAACCTCACCAATATGAATAGCTTGCCCTTCAAATTTGGGAGCTAAATTATTGGCCTTAAGTCACTCATCATAGACTAGAAGCACATCATTAATTATCCAAACCACTTCACTGGTTTCTCACTGGTTGTTGTATCCAAGAACGTCTTTTTTCTGAGGATGCAATGAGGCTATTGTATATTAAAAATGTTACTCCTTCCATTATACCAATAGACTTTGAATTAAGCTTTGAATATGGGAATTTTTTTCTAGGCATGAATCTTCAACACATGGATTATCTCTCCAAAATAAAAGGAGAGGATACTACTTTTCAAATTGCAAATTTGTATCAAAAAATCTCTCATTATAATTGTATTAACTTCTTATCCATATGCCACATCCAAACAATATATCTACATGATAACACAACCTCTGTTACCAGTTGTTGATATGCCATTCATATTGGAAAGCCTTTGTAATGACATAGTTCCAATTCATCCGGGAGAAATAAAAAATAGTCTTGATTGTGGCCAGGCAAGCAACATCCAATGCAAGAAAAACATTCCTCAACAACAATTATTTTTCTTCAGGAGTCGAGAAATCAAAAGTGGCCTTGATTGTGGTTGGGAAAGCAACATGTAGTGCAGGAACAATAGTCATCAACAACAATTATTATGCTTCAGGGGACTTGATGGTTTATGGAGCTATGAACAAGGAAACCAAAGTTGCTACTGATTTGGGTAATGGAGGTAATTGTTATGCATAACCGGGTTGGGTACTTGGTTGAGTTTCTAAAGACCAAGGATCAGGTGAATGGGTTTAAGTTGCAGTCTAGTATGTGATACCACTTTATAACATACTTTTCATACTACATGGAAGGGTTCATGTTGAGAATTGGAAATTGAGGTTGTTAAAAAAAGAGACTATATATTCCAGGAAAGGGTTACAAGATTAAAGACTCTTGCGCTAATATTCTTCTCTTTTATCAGAAAGTAATAAATAAATATTGGGTCTATGTGTATCTTCTGTGATGAAGACTGGATGAGGATGGAAGTTGATGCAGGAGCATCGCTGGAAAGCACGCGGAGCAGGACTTATCAGCATCTGGGAGTCTGTACGAAATCTTAGCACTGACATTTGCAGCAGATATTTTGAAATACTCCTTAACTCAGCGCCAGAAAAATCTTTGGAGGCACGCTTGATTGATCGCGAGAGAAGTGGGAGTTTCCACTCTGGCTCTAGAATGCGACTAGACTAAGATAGCTGTAGGATAGGTTTTGATGTAGACAAGTAGTCAGGGGGGAAACCCTAAGAGCCCTCTGATAAACAGAGGTTTTGTACGCCGAAATGAGGCTAGCTGCAAGTTAGTAGGAGATTTCTGAGTTTTTAGTTTTAGTCTTTTATTACAGTTGTATCCATTTTCACTTTGGAATATAACAGGGGAAAATTGATACAATGCATGGGGTGGACATTGTTTTGCAATTTCCTGTTATTGTTCTTTCATGAATGAATGAATGAATTTCGTTATGAATAGGTGGAACTGTGAATGTTAGGATAATTTTCAATTGTTTCTCTTCTGTGGGAGTGGTGCAAGGTGTGCACACAGAACACAAGGGGTGTGTTAACGAAATTTGTTTCGGTTCCGAAGCTCAGAAGAGATAGCACGAAACTTCCCTTTGCAAGGACTGCAAAGAGATTGGTGCAAGGTGTGCACAGTCGTCCGCAAGAGTTCGAACCTTGCGTAAAGATCTGGTGCAAGGAGTTCACATATCCAAGATTCGAATAGGCGTCGAAGGGACTTGCAAGAAGTTGAAAAAAAAGAAAAGGAGAACACCAGGAGGGTGAGAGGAATTTCTCTTCAAGAAATCCTTCGGATTTGAGTTATCGAAATCCCTGAAATGCAAGGAGTGTGCGGGAAATCGAAGTTTCCATGAGACCAAGCTCAGAAGGGATAACGCTTTTCATAAGTGTGGACGAGATCCAAGAAACAGACTCGAAGGAAGGATAAAGGTCAAAGCCTTTGAATCTTTAGAAAATATTCTAAGTCTAAAGAGAGCATAAGATCAGAGGGAAAGATCTGGGCCGTCCGATTAGTGTCCAGACAAGGAGGAGAAAACGCATAGGAGGAAAGATCTCAACCGTTCGGTCTGAGCGCAAAAGAATCGTAGCTGCCCGATCAAGGCAAAGTGCACTAACAATAATCCTTGAAAGTACACAGAAGGAGGAGAGGGGTTACGAAGTTCTGAAATCATCAGGATCGTCCATCGGAAGGGAAACGTGGCGAGAGATCAACGTTTCGCTGACTTGTGACTAAGAGAAGTCAAAGGTAGAGTTATAAGAACTCGCGAATCACGAAATCGCAGTTTGATCACAACGTTGATCGGAGGAGGGAGCTGAACCGTAGATCTGGTCTTGTCGGGAGTTCACAACTCGGGATATCGAAAGTAGGAGTTCTGGGAACTCTGGAAATCTGAGTTCTCGATTTGATCTGAGCCATCAAATCAAGGAGAGATCTGGACTATTGGTTGCCCAGGGAGATATCAAAATTTTGGACATCGGGGGAAGGGAGGTGAGCGGTCCTCCAACTTCACGAAACACGGAGGCCTGATATGCGAAAAGAAGATTAGGACCGTTGAATCGCGGGGATTGTGGATTGTTGATTTAGCGCTCCGAAATATCGGGATTTCGGAGGTTGGGAGAGTCGGGGCGACTCACATGCGAAGACCTGATACGCGAAGTCGCGATGCGCCTTTTGATCAGGCGATTGGTTATGACCATGGTCACGTAAAGGAAAGGGATTAGCCAGAGAAGTGCTAGCGTCGTTTGGCGTTGAGGTTTGAACAACGCTTAGGAGAGGGCCTGTGGGTCTCATACGACCCGCGTCTTTGGAGAAAGGACCTGTGTAAGTGGGTTTGGGGGTCTAGAAGAGACTCGAAGAGTCAATCAAACTCAGTTTCTTGATCGATCCTAGACCTGGAGGTCGTGCAACCCTTAGGAGAGAAGGGGGTTATGCATCAGAAGTCTCGCGAAATCCCTCGGAAAGTTGGTTGCGACTTTTTCAAATCACATTGGAGGATGGGGAACATATTGTTGGATCCACTCCAGCTCAATGTTGGAAGAAAATATGTGCAATATTGGATAAGGCAAAGCAAAACTTGGCAATGGTTTGAAAGAAAATGCAGAGAAAAGGTGTCAATATAGGTCCAGTTCATATATTTTCATCATTATGGAGAGGATTTGAAGGTGAAAGTTTCCATACAAATTTCAAGTCAAACTTTATTTCCTTAAGCAAGCATCAAAACAAAACATAAAGTTTGTATGCCCATTTGGAAGCTCTAACTAATCCGGGAGAACAAGAATATCTTTATAACAACTGCGTTGGGGTGATATCTAGCACTTTAGGTAATCAAAATGACATATGCTTCAGTGTACCATCTCAACAAAATGGGTTGCTTTTGGGAATTGTACGCATTGTTTTGTCAAAGTTCGAACTTGTCCTGTTTATATGATTTATGTCAGGAATGTAAATCTAAACCAACTACATTAGTCAGTGGAAGTCGTGGGCTACATGTTGTTTTATGTGACCCAATAGTCTCATCAAATCTACTATCGTTTGGGGAAGGATCAAGGATGGTTTGTGAGATTTTTGTTATGGAAAGAAAGTATGCTCCCTCTATTACCTTTGTGGATGAAAATAACATTATAGGATCTGCTCGAATGGATTTTGGTACTGGTAACAGTGGCAGTGTAGTCCAATGAATGATGCTTAAGCTATTTAATTAGTTTGATGGGTTCGAGTCATCTAATAGAATTAAGGTGGAGCATATGTTTAATGACAGGGTGATGCAGTTTGTGAATGTGGACCTACATGATGTGAAGGATTCATAGGTTGAAGGCACTTTGTTCAAATTTGAGGGTTTGAATGCTAATCCGTCATTTCTTCTATTGGGTTCTGGTTCCCGGGTATGTGTTGGAAAGAAATTTGTGATTGTTGAAATTAAATCATTATTATCATCAATACCTCGACGTTATGAGATTAAACTGAGACATGATTCCAATTTGGATCCAATGCCAAATATTGAGAACTATATTCTGCATTTTTTTCCAAGTCCCAAGATGAGACTTGTGCTCAGGAATTGCTGAAGAAAGAAAAAGAGGGACATAGTTTGTTGTTGCTTGCACCATAGGAAGAATTTTTTTAAAAGTTGATGTGTAGTATTTTCCAATAAAGAGGGATTCATTTCCTGAAATGCACACGCAAATGATGATCAATTTGTTTTTCAAAGCTTGTATGTTTAGTATTGGAATCATTTAGAGGAGTGCATGCCTACTAGAAATGAGAATAAAGGGATATTAAGGAGGCTGGAACCATCAAGGTATTTTTTCCATTTGAATTTGGGAATGACGTTGATAAAACCCATGCAGTGGAGCTTGCAAAGACCATGTTTTCTACGAAAGAGAAAATTTGCAGGGCCATTGTGGCAAAAGACATCCTTTATACATATGTATCTAGAAAAGGTTTCACTACGAGGTTTTTGCCAATTTTGAAGCAATTGGTCCTTACAACCCATCCAAGGGATAAAATTGTCATATTTGGAGATGGAAATGCCAAAGTTGTTTTAGTAAAGGATAAATCTAAGGGAAAATAAGTTGTGGTGTATCAGAGAATATCTCAGATGATTAAAGAGGTTGTCAAGCAGGTCACAGAGGAAATTGCAAGTGAGGAAGAATAGGTTCAAGAGGATATTCCTATGGAACAAAAAAAGAGAATCAACCCTATGAAAGTCCTCCACATAAGGCTCAATATTCCAAAAAAATTCACACAAAGCTATCTAATAAACTTAGACTCAAGGAAAAATCTAGGATAAATCCTATATTGTTGAAGCCCATCACTATTAATTATGAATAAGGGGCATAGACTGTAGAAATCCCTGCTCCTAATTCATTTAAATTTTCTAAAGGAAAAACAGTGAAGAAGTCAGTTAAAAAACCTGCAAAGAAACTTTCCAAGCAAATAAAAATGAAGGAAAAGGAGTCATCAGTTAAGGCACCAGTAAAAGAAACACAATATCTATGACCAAGAAATATAGCTTGTCCATATTGGCAAAGACAACTCAAATGATTTAGGATGTAGGTGTGAAGAGAATTTTCAGTTTTCCTTACTTATTTTTTATAAGGGATAAGAAGATAAAGATGGTGAATTGTCCTTTAAATCTATGTTGAGGAAACCTAAATTACCGAACTATAACTTCTTCTAATATATATTCCATTTCCAAAACTTTTGGTAGCGTTGGTCAAGCATATAGCTATCTCCTTAAGATTATCATAAAACAATTTTCCTGGTAGTAGTTTGTCTATTTTTGGCTAAAGGCATAGGTGGAAGACATATCCATGATTTGGTGGCAAGATTTTTGGAAATTATAGCATTCGAGGATACAAGGGTTAATCAAGGCACAAACTCANTTTTCCTGGTAGTAGTTTGTCTATTTTTGGCTAAAGGCATAGGTGGAAGACATATCCATGATTTGGTGGCAAGATTTTTGGAAATTATAGCATTCGAGGATACAAGGGTTAATCAAGGCACAAACTCAATAGTCAAGTGTAGATTTCAAGGCAAATATCATGAATCAAAGATGTGTTCCAGATTTGATGACAACATGCGAAATTGGTGGCAGATTTCCATCTTGAAGATCATTCCAACTCCAACATCCTCAACAGCTCGAGACATCTACTGCAACCAGTTTATTTTAGTTTATTTCTTATGATTTTAATTGATTTTCTTTCCAATAAATCAAGAAGATGTTATTATTTTTTTATTCAAACAATACTTTTGTAAGTAAAAAGGGAAACTAGGGTAATCGTTCTAGAAACAAAGTTCTATAATTAGGTTATTCATAGCATGGAAATGTTGGGATTCTCTAAATTTTCTTAACTGGAGATTATTCCACATAGATTAGAAGGTTTTATCCAATTTAATTTCAGGAAGAGATACCCAATATCTTTTACTTATTTAAATCTTGCATGAGATCCTCCAACTGTAACCTTTCCTTTTCACCAATTCTTAAATTTCCAATCCTAAATACTGCATGTCAAGGCAAGACAAGGCATGGCAAGGAAAGGAAAGGAAAGGCAAGGCATGTTAGAGAAAGTAAAGGAAAGGAATGTCAAGGCAAGACATGGAATGTGAAGGAAAGACGTGGCAAGGAAAGGCAAGGGAATGCATGTCAAGGAAAGGCATGGCAAGGCTAGGCATGGCATATCAAGGCAAGGCATGACATATCAAGGAAAGACAAGGCATGGCATGTCAATGCAAGGCAAGGCATGGCATGTCAAGGAAAGGAAATTGCATGTCAATTCAAGGAAAGGAATGTCACATAAAGGCATGTCAAGGAAAGGCATGGCATGTCAAGGCAAGGCAAGACATGTCATGTCAAGGAAAGGAAAGACATGTCAAGGCATGGCTTGTCAAGGCAAGACATGGCAAGGCTAGGCATGGGATGTCAAGGTAAGGAAAGGCATGTAATGTCAAGGCAAGGCATGGCATGTCAAGTCAAGACATGTCAATGCAAGGGAAGGTCTTTCAAGGCAAGGCATGCCAATGCAAGGCAAGGCATGTGAGGGAAAGGCATGACAAGGCAATGCAAGGCAAGGAATGTCAAGAAAAGGCATGACATGTCAAGGAAATACGTGGAAAGGCAAGGCAAGGGAATGCATGTCAAGTCAAGGCAAGGAATGACATGTCAAGACAAGGCATGGCTTGTCAAGGCAAGGCATGGCAAGGCTAGGCATGGAATGTCAAGGCAAGGCAAGACATGACATGTCAACGCAAGGCATGACATTTCAAGGCAAGGCATGTCAATGCAAGGCATGGAATGTCAAGGAAAGGCATGTCAATGCTTGGAAAGGTCTGTCAAGGCAAGGCATGTCAAGGAAAGGAAAGGCATGTAAGGGAAAGGCATGGAAAGACAAGGTAAGGTGAGGAATGTCAAGGCAATGCATGGCATGTCAAGGCAAGACATGGAAAGGCAAGTCAAGGGAATGCATGGCAAGGAAAAACATTGCAAGGAAAGTCATGGTACGACATGTCAAGGAAAGGAATAACATGGCATGTCAAGGCAAGGCAAGACATGTCAAGGCAAGGCATGGCTTGTCAAGGCAAGGCATGGCAAGAAAAGGAAATGCATGGCATGTTAAGGCAATGAAAGGCATGGCATCTCAAGGAAAGGAAATGGAATGTCAATTCAAGGCATGTCAAGGAAAAGAAGGGCATTTCAAGGCAAGGCATGACATGTCAATGCAAGGCATGGAATGGAAAGGCAAGGCATGGCATGTCAAGGAAAGGCAATGGCATGTCATGTCAAGGCATGTCAGGGCAAGTAAGGAAATTCCAAGGCAAGTCATGAAATGTCAATGAAAGGCATGGAATGGTAAGGCAAGGCATGGCATGTCAAGGTAAGGTAAGAGATGCTAAGGAAAGGAATGGCTTGTAAAGATAAGGCATGGCATGTCAAGGCAAGGCAAGGAAAGGCATGACATTTCAAGGCAAGGCATGGCATGTCAAGGCAAGGCAAGGTATGTCAAGAAAAGGCATGTCAAGGCAAGGCAAGGTATGTCAAGAAAAGGCATGTCAAGGCAAGGCAAGGCAAGGAATGTCAAGGCAAGGCATGTCATGTCAAGGCAAGGAATGCCAAGGAAAGGAAAAGGAATGCATGTCAAGGCAAGACATTGAAAGGAAAGTGATGGTAAGGCTTGAAAATACATGGCAAAGCATGGCATGTCAAGGCAAGGAAATACATGTCAATGCAAGTCATGGCTTGTCAAGGAAAGGTATGTCAAGGCAAGGAAAGACATGTCAAGGAAAGACATGGCTTGTCAAGGAAAGACATTGCAAGGATAGGCATGGCATGTCAAGGCAAGGAATGGCATGTCAAGGAAATGAAAGGCATAGCATGTCAAGTCAAGGCAAGACATGTCAAGGAAAGGAATGGCTTGTCAAGGAAAGGCAAGACATGTCAAGGAAAGGAATGGCTTGTCAAGGAAAGGCATAGAAAGGCTAGGAATGGAATGTCAAGGCAAGGCAAGGCATGGCATGTCAAGCCAAGGCAAGGCATGTCAAGGAAAGGAAAGGAATGTCAAGGAAAGGCATGTCATGGCAAGACACATCATGACATGTTAAGGAAAGGCAAGAAATGTCAAGGAAAGACATTGCTTGCAAGGCAAGCCATGGCAAAACTAGGCATAGAATTTTTTTATGATCTTTACTAATGTTTACATCATTAGAATGACATCTTAGCTGTAACTTATTTGAAATTTTATTATCGTATGTGCACTTTGATATAATGTAATATGATTATTATTTCATTTCATACTTTATAATATTATATATATAACAGAGAAATTAATTATTTCATGAAATAAATAATCACTCTTCATTCTAAATGTTTGTTTTTGAAGAACAAGGATCTTCCAGAAGATCCAGATCATCCTCAACAAATAGATCTAGATCATGACGTTGGGTCTGATGCTGAGATGGAAGATGATGCTCATGATGACACATATACAGATGAAAATGATGCCGATGTCGATGTCGATGTTGATGCAGATGACAATGATGATGATGATGATCATGATGGTGATGATGATGATGATGTTGAGGCAGTTGCTGGTAGCAAGCAATGACATTCATGATCATATATACTGCATCATGGATCATTTTTTATATATTGTTATAGTGCCTCTTTTCATGGTTACTATCATATGTATCATTTTCACGACCTCCAGTACCATATTATTGAGTTGTATCATTTTGACATGCTTCATGTTGACTTATATCATTTGGACA
>SNQJ01S0040431.1:0-16958 GCA_010110895.2 Picea sitchensis
AAATTTGCATTTGATTTGAACTCCAGAGACCCTCCTCTCATCGATTTCTGGCAGTGATATTCTCCACGATTTAGTACAGCGAATTTTTCTACGCATTCATAACATAGCAAGACTCTCCAACAGGCATCCTCCCTCTTGCAGCAGCCGCAAAACAGTTCAGCGTCTCGGATGGGCTTCTCCCTTTTGGACAGTCGCGTTCTCCTTTCAACTACAACGGCTTTGTGCACATCAACTCAACAAAAAAAAACCACTCACACAAAAACTTAAATTTCACACAAGAGAAATCTTCACACACACCTATGTACAGTGAATCAACTTCAATAGTTATCACATCTTCCTGGGCATTCCCGTGAGGGATTAAGCCCAGCCAAGCTCTGATACCATGACATAATTTAAGAGAGCAATCATAACACGAAAATTACACACAAAATAATATTGTATTGCTATATTAAACACAACACAGTACACATATATATAGTTGGATTCAGATCCAACTGATTCCACTCATGGAGGGAGAGGTTGAGAGAATATCTCAACAACCTCCTATAAATATTCAACCAACCCCTAAATTAATCATTAATTCTAACACGACGATTTCCCGTAGTAGGATAAAGCTACCCATATCTGAATACCGGTAGTCCTTCAATCCTAATCATGAATCACTGACATGGTACGTTGGTTTTCCATGCTTCATCAATCTACTTCGAATGATGAAATTTTGAGTTAGTTATACGACGACATTCGCTTGACATGCTGAACGAGAAGTACCTGAACCAGCGACATGCGGTGATTTGACTAACTATCACCTCCCCCCACGAGTTGTTGATTTGACACATTAAACCACGTGACATAAGGGCTATTGAGAAAATGGTTTTAGGCAAACTGATTTTTTCCATGATGCACTTATAAAGGCGCCACACGTCCACTATTAAAACCACAACAGTTTTCCCCGATCCACCCTTGCATAATTAAGTTCCGCGCTAGGTCATCGCCCGATATGGGCCTCAACCGTCAATCTGGGTTTCTTCAAGATCAACGGTCCATAAGACTCCTTCCTTTTCTCTTCCGCCATATTTGTCCATATTACCGCCACATATGACCCGAACCTCCAAATAACGCCATGTCTCTACACTGATTTAGTCACCTGCTAAATTTAAACTTAGATTTGAAGCATGATCATCATGATGATAACATAGGCTCCAACTGGGGATGCTATCTTCCCTGTGAGGTAGCAAAGAACTGTAGGCCCGATTCCTTATTCATTGGGTTGCCTTCAAATGTGTGTGGGAATCCTATTCTGTCTTGGAGACTGAATCCTCAAATCTTAAGACCGGATTTTGCAAACTGCTTTCCATTGGATGCTGAAAAAATACTGCTAGGATATAACTGTACATACTACTGGGAAACAATGCTTGATCAACAAGCTTATTCACACATTCCTACCTACCCTAACTGATGAAAAAGGATCGCCAATCAAGTGAAATCATAATCCCAATGTAGCCAAGACAACATTCTATCCATCGTTCATTTCTTTTATACTTTCTTGTTCAAAAACCCTTCTGTTGATGATTTATTCAAAATTTTATCTATAAGTCCAATTCTAAATTTTTTTGAAGGGCTTGGATTGTTCACTTACTCCAGTAGGATCACAAATGGATCCTCTAAGATATGCATAAAACAATCATCACATTTCCCTCCTTCCACTGCATTTATGTTTTCAGGTGATTCAACTTGTTGACTTCTATAAAAAAACTGGCAATTTTTTTTAGAAGTTTGGTAGTAAAGATTTCTTGAGTCATAAGGTAACCATGGTTGGAGAAACTCATCTGATGTAAAAGGACTCACATTTGATACAAACATTGATTTGTTGCAGTCCTCTATTATTGGTGAATTCTGACTATAAACCTTCTCCATATAATGTGTCTTAGGATCATGAATCATATGAAAAAATGTTTCCTTTTCAGGAGTCAAGATAGAAGAGTAAGCTTCCTCCACAAGTGTTCCCTCGCTGCTTGGAGTCTCCATAGGTGAAGTTTCAAAATCTCCATCCATGTCTAGGATTTTCAGAAATAGGATCACTACGTCATTNAAAAATGTTTCCTTTTCAGGAGTCAAGATAGAAGAGTAAGCTTCCTCCACAAGTGTTCCCTCGCTGCTTGGAGTCTCCATAGGTGAAGTTTCAAAATCTCCATCCATGTCTAGGATTTTCAGAAATAGGATCACTACGTCATTTTCAAGGGAAGAAAGGCAACCTTGAAATACTTTGTCTTGATGGGAATGTTGTTGAACATCTGCATTAGTTTTAGGAGAATAAAACGACCTTCAACAACAATTTCTTGATCATCTTCTTCTTTAATTTGATGGTTAAGCGCAGGTTTCCGCTCCGAATTTTCCAAGTAATGATTTTTCAATGCATGTGAGTGTAGTTGGTGTTCTTCAATGATAACAACCTTTTCATGTAAAACAATACTACTGTGAATACAGTAAGAAATCCATGGTTTCTCTGAAGTCTCCTGATTCTCTTTTAACCATTCAAAGGAAGAAAAACATAAGGGGGGAGAATTTTTATTTGTAAGTCCACTGCTTTCTTCACTTTCAACTTCATGCTCAGATACTTTCTGATTTGAAACGATGTTTTGTTTCAACAGTTCGAATGAGGGAAAACACAACGGCAAGGTTATGTTACCTGACTCAAAATCTTCTTCATTTTCTCCAGTGTCGTCATAGGTACATTTCTCCATCTCTTTGGATTGTTGGACATGCTCATTTTCATCTTTGTCTTCGATCACTGAATGCACCTCTGAATTGACAAGGTCTTCTACAAAGCAAGGAACATGGTCATCAAGCGCCTGAGAAAAGTGCTCCAATATCTTGTCAATCTGTTTCGTTGGTTTGGTGTTACTTTGCATCAACAGAGATTTGCTTGCTTCAACAGTGATTTTAGAATTCTCTCTCAAAAATTTGAATGCAGCAAAGCACAAGGGTAGAGAATTTTCTTCAGCTGATAATTTTCTCCTTGTAGTTGTGATACATAGGTTGATTTATCTCACTGTACTACTGAAAAAGAAAGTCTTGATCATTACAATCCTCTTCCTATTTGTCATGTACAAGCAAATCAATTGTCCGTGCGTTGTCATCTAATAAGAAAAAATTGGGAACATCAACCTTTTCTTCAACAAAATTATTTGTAAACTCATCCTCTTGACCGTCTATAAACGAATACATAAAACGATCATCCTTTTTATTATCATGAGATGGATTAGCACCCCCTCTTTCAATAGGTGGAATATAATTTTTTTCAGAATCATTGGCGTTGGAAACTGCAAGAGAACCTATGGTATTTTCAAATCTATGCTCAGGATCCCAATCAACCTCTTTCCTCTCATATTCCCTTTCACATTCTTGGGCATTTGGTCCTTTATTTCGAATCTGTTCACATGCTTGGATGTTGTGCTGAATGTCCTGAGCATCATAGAACATTTGTTGTAAGGAATTGGATATTCTTTCCATAAGAAGGAGAGACGAATTTGGATGGAGAGTAGTTACATACCCGAGCATACCAGGAGCTTCAGTGGGTTGAATTTCTTTGGGTAAATTTTGATAGATACTGGAAAACCTTATGCTGAATACATAAATAGTTTCATTGTCCTACTTTTCCAAAGAATATAACTCTCTGAGATGTAGGTCCAAAGACTTCTTATTGCCCCAAAACTTTAAAAAGACATCCTTCAATTCTCCCATGAGTTGATTTCTTCTAGCTACAAATGTTTAAACCAGTCTTTGGTGTCTCCTTTCAAAGATTGAGAGAAGGCCCTCATACAAACATCATCATGTTCAATCTCAAAGAAATCTATAAAATGCTCAAACCCTTGGATGTGTTTTTCAGCTGAGATGCTATCAGGTTCCCCATCAAACATAGGTAGGTACTCATAGTGTTTTGGAGGAAAATTATGAAGGATGTGGGGTAACTTTAAGGGTCTATATTCGAAATTTGAGTTCATGAGGATCATCAACTTGGTTATGGTCATCATGTAGCTCAGATGAAATTTCTTTATCAAAATGAGTGATAAAATGAGGGGACGTTCGTGTAATTTTAAGAGGGGGATATATATTTTCTGGATTTTCATGGTCATTATTTGCATGCAGTAAGCAAAGAAGAACTTGCCTAGTATTTTTGAGAAAGGATCAGAGACATCTTATAACAAATAGCAAAATGATCTGAAAAAAATCCCATTTTGAGCATTTGTTTTCTTTCATATTGCCTTCTCATACCTTAGCCAAGGGGCATCATCTTTTAGTGAATCCTCTGAACTGCATTATGTATTCGAAATTTGAGTGAAGTCACCAATGAAGTCTTGGGATCTGTATTCCACATTATGAGTGGAGTCGTCATTGATGTTTTGGAAGCTGGATTCTTCATTGAGAGTGGAGTCGCCAGTGAGAATTGAATTTTTCTAGATTTTTCTACTAGTGGAATTGCCTTCAAACTGATTTTTTGATGTGTGAAGCCGCCAGAGCAGGAATACAACCAATATGTGCCTTAGTGTCTGCTTCTATCAGACCTTAGGACTCAACCATGTCGTTCTTCCTAGGGAAAAGTTTTCAATTTTGTCCCCAACAACGACGCCAGAATGTTAACACTCTGTAAATTTTGTCCTCTTGAATAGAAAAATGACAGAGGTAACTATTTCAACCAACTTTAGAGTTGAGGCACTAGCCTGCTCAACTTAGAGAGGGTTCTCTCGTGTCATTTGATATATCTATGGAAAATCGGTGGCTAGATTTGATTTGTTTTGGGGGTTTTTATAAAGTTGTTGTCCAAGAAGAGGAGGGACATTTAGGGCTATGGAGTCAAATTATTAAATTGAATGAAAACATTGACCGGCATGTAGAACTCTCCAGAGGATAAAGGCTAAATGAGAAAATGAATCTGAGTTATAACTTGAATTTAATTAGAATGGTAAGAGGAAAGAGAAACAAATAAGTACATCAGAGCATTACAGGAATGAATTGTGAATTTGCTAAGAAGAAACATACACAGTTCAAATTGATTAAACCAAGAGCATCAAATGATGAATTATGGGCGTCTAACTCTCCAATTTAAATAGAATATGGTGTAAATGGAATCGAAGAAACACAGGAAATACATACAATGAGGGAATACAAAACTCATATCACCACCATTAGAATCTTTTCATAGAGACTTCAAAGCTACTGCATATGTATTCAATTCAACCCCATAAATTTACCAAAATCTTCCTGCACAGAGGGAAAGCTCCTCTTTTTTCCATGCTTTTCATATCCTCGAGATAACACATATATAGGGGAATTACTTATGGAATTAAAAACATTTAGACTTCTCCATAATTCTAAAAATAGAGATAAGTTACAAAAAAAAGTGATTTATAATAACAATTATCTTATTTTAAAGGGGTTGTTAGGAACACATTTGTCATATTTGGGGCCCCTTTCTTCGACCAACATCTATACAAAATTTGTTGGAATGCACTTAATCCTTCCTGAGAATTCATTTCATCTTGGCAATTTCCTCTTTCAGAGTGCTCAACCAAGTGAGTTGATTTTCTCCGACGCTCTCCATCGTCTCAACTCTGATTTCTGTTCTCTGATGTTTACTCCGCTTCTTCTTCGCTGCCTGCTTGTAGGTTTTGTCCGTGTGTTCATTGATGACTAGGTCCCTCATAACAAGGTTTAATCTGACCCCCGACTCTGATTCAGTTGCGAGCTCTATATGAAATTTAGTTTCTAATATCTGTGCAACCCACCTTTCTTTCTCACTTATTCGTAAGCTTGACACATTAGTTGAGAACCCCTTTGTACTATACATTGTTTGATTAACGTTATCCATGTCTTTCGACCTTGCAGAGGCCACAATTTTGTCTCCCTTAATTCTACAGAATTCAAAAAATTGATCCATCTTGAGATTACTCCACTTATGCATGGGACAACGATTTCCCAGAGTAGGATAAAACTACCCATATCTGAATACTGGTAGTCCTTGAATCCTAATCATAAATTATTGACATGGTACGTTGGTTTACCACGCTTCACCAATCTACTTCGAATGATGAACTTTTGAGTTAGTTATACGACGGTGTTCGCTTGACATGTCATACGAGAAGTACCTAAACCAACGACGTAAGGTGATTTGACTAACTGTCACCTCCCCCCATGAGTTGTTGATTTGACACATTAAACCACGTGACATCGGGGCTGTTGAGAAAACGGTTTCAGGCAAACTTCTTTTCGCCCTGATGCACTTCTAAAGGCACCACACATCCACTATTAAAACCACAACGATTTTCCCCAGTCCGCCCTCGCATAATTAAGTTTTGCGCTAGTTCACTACCCGATATGGGCTTCAACTGTTGATCTGGGTTTCTTGAAGATCAATGGTCTGTAAGACTCCTTCCTTTTATCTTCTGCCATATTTGTCCATATTACCACCACATATGACCCGAACCTCCAAATAACGCCATGTCTCTACACTGATTTAGTCACCTGCTAAATTTAAACTCAGATTTGAAGCATGATCGTCATGGTGATAACACCATGCTTGAACGACATGATGGATGTGCTAGCTAGAGATAAATATTTTAGTAAGATTGATTTGCAAAGTGGATACCACCAAATCTGGATTCATGAAGGGGATGCATGAAAAATTTCCTTGAAGACTAGGGATGGACTATATGAATGGATAGTGATGCCATTCAGGCTATCCAATGCACCTATTACTTTCATGTGGTTGATGAATACTGTTCTTTGACCTTATATTGGTAAGTTTGTTGTCGTTTATTTTGATGACATCCTAGTTTTCAGTAACAATAAAGAGATCATTTGCAACATTTAAAAATTATATTGGATACATTGATAAAACATCAACTTTATGCGAACCTGAAGAAATGTAGGTTCCTGTAAGAAAGTTTGGTATTTCTAGGTTTTTTCATCTTATAAGAAGGAGTCAAGATGGATTCAAAGAAGGTCAGAGCAATTTTGGAGTGGCCTAGTACTAGGAGTAGAACAAAGGTAAGAAGTTTTCATGGATTGACTACCTTTTACCGAAAATTTATTCGAAATTTTAGCAGTATTGTAGAACCCATAACAAATTGCACCAAAGGAAAGACATTCATGTGAACCAATGAAGTTGAGGAAAGTTTCAAGTTTCTAAAGAAGAAGGTAATTGAGGCACCCATATTAGCCTTATTGGATTTTGATAAAGTGTTTGATGTAGACTTTGTTTCTTCACATGTAAGAATTGGAGTTGTACTTAGCCAAGAAAGTAGACCAATTGCATTCTTTAGTGAAAATTTGAATGAGGTAAGAAATAACCACTCCACATATGATGTACAATTTTATGCAATTGTGCAAGCATTGTGACATTGGAGGCATTATTTAGTGCCAAAAGAGTTTGTGTTATTTAATGATCACATTGCATTAAAATATGTAAACACCCAAAAGAAATTGAACAATAGACATGTAAAATGTGTCTCTTTCTTACAAGGTTACACATTTGTTTTGAAGCACAACTTAATATGAAAAAATCAAGTTGAAAATTCTTTGAGTCAGCACATTGTTCTTTTGACAACTATGGAAAATCAGGTAATTGGGTTTTCTTCATTAAAGGATATCTATGCGTCTGATAATGATTTGTGGGATATTGTAGAACAATTGAATAATACAGTCGCTGGGAACATGAATCTTTATCAGGGTGAATATTTTATGCAAGATGAATACATATTCAAAGGAAAACAACTATGTATTCCAATTGGTTCAATGAGGGAAAATATTATTAGAGACCTTCACAGTAGTGGTTTGTCGGGACATTTTGGAAAGGATAAGATGCTAGCCTTAATCGAACATAAGTATTACTTGTCGAAGATGAAAAAGGATATAACCAAGTATGTGGAATAGTGTAGGATTTTCCAAATGGATAAAGTACACTCACAAAACAAAGGGTTGTATATTCCATTACCAGTGCCCACGGGCCCATGGATAGATCTGAGCATGTATTTTGTGTTGGGGTGATCCAAGAGGATATCGATGGACACCCACTTCTTCCAACGGGCTCACATACAATTTTCATATTGGAAATTTGTTTCTAGCTTTTCGGGTCCTAAACTTCTAGGGCCATTTTAGGGCCTTAACAAAAAAATTTCAATCCTTCCACAGTCACTCTACAAATAGATTCAAAGTGTGACGGAAAAATTGTATTCCTCGGATAGTCCTTTCCAACGAGATATCATGCACCTAAAATAGATATCGTATGCAAAAGTTACGACCTCATAACGTTGATGTACCAACCTACCCCATCAGGGCCCACATGAATTTTGGCGCTTCATCTACTAGGGTTAGGTTTTTGGATGTCTAGGGTTTTCTGATTAATTCTTGATGCTAAAAAATGCCTAGATGCCTCATTGTAAGGTGCTCAGGAGAATGTGCATAGCCACCACATCTCTTCTAAGAGATTAACTACCACCATTCGAGCAAGTTTGTTTCATTCTCCATTTGTGTAGTTTCAACAGATTTCTTTATTGAATAGAAGTTAAGCTTCATTTTATCTATGTTATTATTCACTGTATATATATGTTAATGTTATAGTTCTGTGTTTCATTTCATTCCACTCATAAATCTGGATCAGTGGTATAAGAGCGGTCTACTCTTCATTTTTTTCACTGTGCATGTCCCCCACGAGGTCAAGGTATAAGAAGTTGGGACTCAAACTAGTTGAGCCTTTGCAAGATCAGCCTCGCCGAACCCGATGACCACCCATGGGGGAATAAAAGAGAGACGATGGGGCAGGATATCCCTTCAAAATATTTCTCAAGGAATCCCTCGTGCGACAAAGGAACATGATGATGGATAATTTTGTACAAATCCTTCAACAACTGCCAACATGAGAGGCATATTCCTCAAGTGGAGGTTCCACCTCTTTCAAGATACAAATAAATTTTGATATTCCTATATTTGAAGGTCATATAGATGCAAATGTTGTATATGAATGGTTAAACCTTCTAGAAGGGTATTTTTCTATCCATAACTTTTCCGATAGAGAAAACATTACATTTTCGCTCCTTAAGGTCATCCCCCATGTCAAAGATTGGTGGGAGACTTTCTATGAGAAAAAGGAAATAGAGGAATCTCTATTATTTTCATTCTCACCCACTTGGGGTTCTTTCAGGGATGCTATTAAGGAAAAATACTACCTTGTTGGAATTTATGACAACTTATATACAAGATAGACCACACTGTGATAAAAAAGGGACCAAACAATGTCAAAGTTCTTCAATGTTTTTCATACCTTGCACACCAAGATGGGTCTCAAAGACTCTAAGCGACATTTGGTGCTTAAGTATCACGGCGGTATGCATAGATACATCCAGAAATAAATGGAGTTTCTAGACATATCGTCCTTGGGAGTGGCTTATCGATATGCTGTAAAAATCGAGCAAAAGCTTAAACAAAAGACATCGCAGTTTGGGTCTGCGAACCCCTAATAGTTGAAGTAGGGAAAAGGCAGAACCAACCCGCAGAAAAAAGAACAGAGAAAATATGGATAGCCATCGGAAAACCAGTCTAAGCCACAAACAAAGAAGGACAATGGGAAGACAAAGAAAGACACTAGGAAGTGTGTGAGTTCCATAAGAGCCCCTGGCATAACACCATTGAATGTCACTCAAAGAAGTCATTGGTGGCCGAGGTAAAAGCCTCTTAATAAAATGTGGGTTTCGAATTTGAGTCAGAACCAGAAAAAGGGAGACATATCATTGACATAGAACTCAATGCCACCACTACTACCACTAATATCCATCCCGATGAACCTGATGAACCAAAGGAAGGTGAGCATCTCTTTCATTCACAAATTTTGGTGAAGGTTACTCCGTTTCACTTCATCGATGATAGCAGTATCCAGAAGAACCTAATCTTGACAAAGTTCGTCAAGCGGTTGGATATTTTGTCAACACCACACCCATAATCGTACACCATGGGATGGCTCCACTAAGGGAGTGATCTCCACATCAACCAACAGTGTCACTTTCCCTACAACATCAAGTTGTTCAAAGATGAGGTATTAAGTGATGTCCCCCATCTAAAAGTTTGTGATGTTCTTTTGGGCCAACCTTATTTATGGAAATGTCAAGTTATATATGAGTCCAGGCATTGCAGTGTTATTATTACTTTTGACAGGAAATTGTACAAGATACCTGAGGTAGTCCCACCTACTTCCATTTCCTTGATCTCTGCAAAGCAATGCAATAAGGTCATCTCTTAGACTGAGAATTTTGTATTCTTCATGAAATTTCACACTCAAAGTGAGTGAAAGGTTGCAGCCACATCCATGGCCTCTACAACAAGTCTCTCCATGTAGCAAAAGCAAGTGGATAACGTCGTGGAAGAATACAAAGACATATTATCCTCACCCACTAGGGTACCTCTGCACTATCAAGTCAAGCATGCAATCGATATGAAACTCAGTGGTTCGCTACCCAATGGGCCAATATATCGCCACTCTCTGTCAAAGAATGAGGAAATAAAGTGCCAGATCTAAGAGCTACTTGAAAAGGGGCACATCTGACCAAGCTCATCACCTTGTGGAAGCCTAAGTGTGCTTGTGTAGAAGAAAGAGAGGACCTGGCGACTCTGCATTGATTATTGGGCCCTAAATTAAATCACAGTCAAGAAATAGTACCCAATTCCCCAAATTGACAATCTCCTTGACCAGCTCAAGAGGGCCAAATACTTCAGTAAGATTGATTTGAAGTCTGACTACCACCATGTCTCAATAGAGAAGACCGATGTATGGAAGACTACCTTCAAGTCCAAAGAAGGTATTTTTGAATGGTTGGTTATGCCCTTTGGCATGACGAATTCCCAAACAACCTTCATGAGGATGATGAATGATATCTTGTGGCCTTTCACCATTTATTTTAGGGTGGTTTATTTGGATGACATCCTCATATTTAGCAAGAGTTTGGTGGAACACTTGCATAATATTCATCAAGTGTTGCACACTCTACGACAACACAAGCTATATGAAAATTTGGAAAAATTCTCGTTCGGCATGAATAGGGTCTAGTACCTAGGCCAAATTGTTGATGAGAATGGGGTGCATGCCGATCCAGCCAAGATCCATGTCATTTGTGATTGGCTAGCCTCGACCACACTCACTGAGCTTTAGAGCTTCTTAGTGCTTGCCAATTTCTTTCGTAGATTCGTGCTGGGATTATCCCACATTGCATGGGCCCTTAGAAAAGTGACCAGGGGTGGTGGCAAGGAAAATTTCATGTGGGGAAGTCACAATAGAAAGTGTTCAATGATTTGAAGAAATTATTGTGCTCATCCCTAGTGCTCTCATTACCCGACCTGCAACAATGTTTGGAGATTGAGATAGATGCTTCAGACTATGTTGTGGGTGTATTTCTCACTCAGCATGAACACCACATGCCTATCATAGTGAGACACTATCAGATATCATCCGTAAGTACCCCACTTACGACAAAGAAATGTACTCCATTGTACAAGCCTCCTGCTAGTGGAGGCATTACATTATTGGGAAGGAGACAATCATCCACACTAACCATAGGCCTTTGCAATTCATGTAGACACAAGAGAAATTGCAGAATGACCTCCATAAGAAGCAGTCCACATACTTTCATAATTTCCATCTCAACATCAAGTATAAGATGGGAAGGACCAACCGCATTATTGACTGCCTCAGTTGACCTCCAGTTGCAGCACTAACCACAATGCTACACTCTTGTGGACATGAGACCCCCAGATGGCCCCAACTCTACTAGAGAGATCCTGACTTCACCACTACCTACCATATGTTGGGCACAAACAAAACTGTCATTGATTTCCATCTTCAGGATGGGTTTTTGTGCCATCTAGGCCATCTTTATGTCCCATCAAGTGAGCGAGCGAAGATGATTTGGGAAGCTCAATAAAACTGGGTGGTAGGACACTTCAGTGTAGAAACTCTAGTGGCAGTGTTCCAACAACATTTCTATTGTCTGAAACCTCGACATGATGTCAGCAAGTATATCAGGTCCTGCACAACCTGCACCATTTCCAAACTGACCATTAAGAAACAAGGCATGTAAATCATAGGCCCTGGGAACCCATATTGATGGAATACATGTTGGGCCTTCCTTCAACCAAGCATGGAAATAACAATGTTTTTTTGGTTGTTGATCGATTTTCCAAGATGGTGATTTTGGTCACCTGCAAGAAGAGCATCATAGCAGAGGCCACTGCCAAGCTCTGATTCGAACGAGTGTGGGTAAATTTTAGGATACCAAAATCCATTGTCTCATATTAGTACAATCAATTCCTCAGAAAATTATGGTTGATCATCTAGTCATGGTTGGATACCAAGCCCACTGAATCCACTTCCTTCCACCCCCAAACGAATGTCCAAATTGAGGTCATCAATAGGATGATCATGCATATCTTGTGCATGTACAATTCCAATCATCTGTACACATGGGATGAGATTCATCCTTATGTTAAAAAAAATTACAAGAAACTCCTTGTTTAGGATATTTTGCAGAAGTCCAATGCCAAGTACAAGTAGCCCCATGATTAACACCTGATGCCACACAAGTTTCAGGTGGGAGATAAATTTTGGTTACACTTGTAGAAAGAACACCTTATAGGACCCCATCAAAAGATTCATCCAATCTAGTATGGACCTTACACCATCACCAAGGATGTGGGTGACAATGATTTTGAGCTCAAAATTCCCCCCTTCCTTGGCTTGCACCCAATGTTTAATGTGGACCTCCTTCGGACATACATTCCACCATTATTGGACACCTCAGAGATATCAGAACAATTGACACACACAAATCTCAACCTTGACTGCATGGAACATGAATCCACTGATTGTATTATGGACACACAATTAAATGGAACTCCCCAACATAAGCTTCAGCTTTATTGTGTTGTCAAAGTGGGGCAACTCTTGCACAAATGCAAGTGGCTCGCCTGGGGCCAAATTCAATAGAAATTTACTCATTTGATGGGGAAAATAAACACAATGGAGACCATTTATTCCTAAGGGGGTAGGATTTATATAAGTGTATATCAGTGACCACCCACCTTTTCCAACTGGCTCACATGCAATTTTCATCTTGGCAATTTTTTTCTAGCTTTTTTGGTCCTAAACTTTCAGGGTTGTTTTGAGGCCCTAAACAAGATTTTTTGGGCCTTCCACAATCACATAATTAGAGAGTCAAAGTGTGATGGAAAAATGTGTATTCCTTAGATAGACCTTTCCAACAGGTTATCGTGCACCTAGAACGGGGATCACATGCAAAAGTTACGACCACGAGAAGTTGATGTACCAACATACCCCATCGGGGCCCACATGAATTTTGGCACTTCATCTCCTAGGGTTAGGTTTTTGGATGTCTAGGGTTTTCTGATTACTTCTTGATGATAAAAAAATTCCTAGAGGCCTCATTATAAGGTGCTCAGGAAAATGCACGTAGCCGCCACATGTCTTCTAAGAGATTAGCTACCACCATTCGAGCAAGTTTGTTTCATTCTGCATTTTTACAATTTCAACATATTTCTTTATTGAATAGAAGTTAAGTTTCATTGCATCTCTATTATTTTTCACTGTATCTCTTTTTAATGTTATATATCTATGTTTCATTTTGTTCTGCTCATAAATATGGATCATTGGGATCACAAACACACAACGAGGTAATGATTCTATTTTTGTGGTTGTTGATAGGTTTTAAAAAATGGTTCATTTCATTCCTTACAATAAAACTAGTGATGCTTCGAGGGTGGTAGAATTGTTTTTTTCTGCAGTTGTTAGATTGCATGGGGTTACAAAAATTATTACCTTTGATAGAGATACTCAATTCTTGGGTCCTTTTTGAAGGACTTTATGGAAGAAAATGGGGACTAAATTACAATTCAACAATACTTATCACCCCCAAACAGATGGGGAAACTGAGGTAGTAAATCAGAGTTTGGGAAACCTATTACAAAGAATTATTGGAGAGAACCCCAAGCAGTGGGTGTTGAGGAAAAGGTATGGAGGACCTCACTCAAACATTTTCAGATCTTTCTAGGCTAAAACAAGATAGTTGGAAATGTTACCTGGGGTTATATCCCTAAAATAAAAACAATCCCTTGATCCAAAAGTAATATATACAAGAGACCAAGGCTGGTTTTATTTTTTATATGTAACTATGAAAAAAGAAGAAAGTAAAAAAAATATACATAAGTGTGTACATGGATGAAGAGACAAGGACAAAAAGAGTCTGAAAATATCATTTAAGATACACATGTGAGAAAAAAATCAACAATTTGATTTCTTTGTATTAATTTCATTCGGAGATACAAAGAAAAAATTCTCTTTACAACCCCTTGCAAGGGTGGGGACCAAAGTCAGATTTAGAAGTCTTTGATGGGCACCATACAAAAAGACTCTGACAACAAAAGAAAACTGAAGCTAAAAATATGGATCAACTTTCCATAAAAGTGTTGTCACTTGAATCTGCAAAATATTCTTTATCAGTCATGAAATTTAATCCACAAACAAACAAGAATACATAGACTACCTAAGATAGATGTTACACTTTTAGAAACAAGCTACTGGAAAATGTGATTCAATTTTAAATCATGTTTCCTTCAATAAGACCTTGTTGTCATCAAGATGGTTTATCTTTCTGGTAAACTTAGAATAAATGAAGAACATAATAATATCACAAGTATAGAGCAAACCTTATATCAGAAGTTATCCTTCTTCTCTCTATTCTTCCCCTTTGTCTCTTCCTTTGATTGAACTTTTATTCTTTTTCCAATAAGTTATGGTAGTTCAACTACCTTTATTTTGTTAAGCTTAGTTAGCTTAACTAATAAGTTGAGATAAATAAATAATAATAAATAAATAAGGGTCTATTTAAATAATAACTAAATAGGTGGGACCCCTTGTCACTCCAAATTTCATTTCTTTAATGATCATCAAAATATGAAATATAACACCCAAAAATATAACTCAAATATTCGCCTTGTAACTCCCATCCTCATATAAATAGTCAAATATTTTAGTATCAAAATAAAACATGATTGTTTCCCAAAAATATAATTATATCCGTGTTGTCCAAAACATTCTGTCATCCTACCAATAAAATCTGTCCTAAAAAAATAACATTAAAACCCATATTTATTGTGAGAGGCGGTCTGCCTTTTTTCATTGATGCCTTATTTTGATCCTTTTACTGATGTATCTTGTGCAACAGTCTGCAGTTGATTGGAATCTTGGGGTTGAATTTCACTAATGACATGGGAACAACTATCCTTAAGGTGGACATGAGAGGACACTAATTCAGAGGAGTCTTTGGAAGACTTGTAAGGATTGGCCACTCATTTTCCTTTGTCTATTTCTAGCTCGGGAATGGCAGTTTTGAGTCTCTTGCTTGCATGAGAGGACTGGACTGGTAAATAAACACGCTCAATTTGGGCATTTGGTTTGAATGGTAGTGGAGGAGGGGGAAATGGTAATGATATTGTAGGCCAACCATGATGATGTACAACGGGCTGATGGAAAATTTTTTGCCAGCCATCATGGACAAGTTTCTCTAGCTTCATAGAGACATGAGGGGGAACATTGACACCAGATAAGTTTTGATGAGGTTGGAAAGGAGGTCTTTCGGGTATAGGATGAAGAATCTCTTGGCCAACTAAATTAAAGAATCTATCTTGGAAAAGCTAATTCAGTTATTGCGTATCAACGTCAAAGTGAATTGAGAATCATGTCCTTCTATGGCCCCTTTTCCAATTATTACCTCTACCTCTGTTTTCACCTCTTCCATTGCTGCCCCTGCTAAAAAAATTCATCCCGAAGCAAGATTCAAATCAGAATATGGAAAACCTTTAACCATTCATTCATTAACACTCTACCTAAATAAAATCAAAATGTTGGCTCTATCATTCACAATAGAAGCACATGAAATCCATCTATTGATACAATCCTTCACATATTGAATTTACTAATCAATTGCATTTGAAAATGGAATTTCAGGGTCATTGGGAAAATGGGGGGATTTGTAATGAATGAAAAATGATAGTATGGACTGAAAATGAATAAATGGATATTGTTCAAGCAAAATAAAGAACCAAACAATGTCTCCATATCATAATTTCCAATTCGAGTCGTCATCCAATCCTTTCTTTTTTTAAAATGAAATTCATAATAACATAACAAGGGATAAATTCAATGTTATTGGGAAGATGGGGGGGCATATAATGAGCCTAAAGTGAGTCAATGAACATGAATGCGACAATTATTGTTATATTACATGAAATAACATTCCTTAATTTTAACACCAACATTACCATCATTTGTCGAAAAATATTTGGATCCCCATTGTTTATCAAGCCAATTATTTCCGAACTAAAATGAAAAAACTCCCATCAACCAAATCTCGTTTGTTCCATAATTTTTTTTTAAACTTTAACATATAGTATCCACGACATGGCAAATCTTACTACTCAATATCAAACTCAAGGGAAACCTCAAAACTGTCAAACATTGGAAGCTTCATTTTCCTTTTAAATTGGTGGAGTGTTTTGTCAACAAAACTATTATGGACTCAGTTATAAAAGTCAACATGGCAGGCTGGGAAAATAATCATAACCATCAACTGTTCATTATAAAAAAAATACACCATAACCCCAAAATCACTGCTGCGAAATCAGACTGGGTTTGAAACCCTAATGTGAGTTTAGCAGTCATTGTTTCATCAAATCCCTACTAACTTCAAAGTCGACTGAGTTCCCTCATGTATAAATAACAAAGTGAGCCACGATTTTGTGAGTTTGATCAATCTTCCAGCGGTTGGGTAAAAACAATTAGACAAGATTTCAAAACTAGGTTTGGATTTATTACTTTCCCATTCGTATTGGATGGGGAAACAAAG
>SNQJ01S0040431.1:16968-34823 GCA_010110895.2 Picea sitchensis
GAGGTAGTAAATCAGAGTTTGGGAAACCTATTACAAAGAATTATTGGAGAGAACCCCAAGCAGTGGGTGTTGAGGAAAAGGTATGGAGGACCTCACTCAAACATTTTCAGATCTTTCTAGGCTAAAACAAGATAGTTGGAAATGTTACCTGGGGTTATATCCCTAAAATAAAAACAATCCCTTGATCCAAAAGTAATATATACAAGAGACCAAGGCTGGTTTTATTTTTTATATGTAACTATGAAAAAAGAAGAAAGTAAAAAAAATATACATAAGTGTGTACATGGATGAAGAGACAAGGACAAAAAGAGTCTGAAAATATCATTTAAGATACACATGTGAGAAAAAAATCAACAATTTGATTTCTTTGTATTAATTTCATTCGGAGATACAAAGAAAAAATTCTCTTTACAACCCCTTGCAAGGGTGGGGACCAAAGTCAGATTTAGAAGTCTTTGATGGGCACCATACAAAAAGACTCTGACAACAAAAGAAAACTGAAGCTAAAAATATGGATCAACTTTCCATAAAAGTGTTGTCACTTGAATCTGCAAAATATTCTTTATCAGTCATGAAATTTAATCCACAAACAAACAAGAATACATAGACTACCTAAGATAGATGTTACACTTTTAGAAACAAGCTACTGGAAAATGTGATTCAATTTTAAATCATGTTTCCTTCAATAAGACCTTGTTGTCATCAAGATGGTTTATCTTTCTGGTAAACTTAGAATAAATGAAGAACATAATAATATCACAAGTATAGAGCAAACCTTATATCAGAAGTTATCCTTCTTCTCTCTATTCTTCCCCTTTGTCTCTTCCTTTGATTGAACTTTTATTCTTTTTCCAATAAGTTATGGTAGTTCAACTACCTTTATTTTGTTAAGCTTAGTTAGCTTAACTAATAAGTTGAGATAAATAAATAATAATAAATAAATAAGGGTCTATTTAAATAATAACTAAATAGGTGGGACCCCTTGTCACTCCAAATTTCATTTCTTTAATGATCATCAAAATATGAAATATAACACCCAAAAATATAACTCAAATATTCGCCTTGTAACTCCCATCCTCATATAAATAGTCAAATATTTTAGTATCAAAATAAAACATGATTGTTTCCCAAAAATATAATTATATCCGTGTTGTCCAAAACATTCTGTCATCCTACCAATAAAATCTGTCCTAAAAAAATAACATTAAAACCCATATTTATTGTGAGAGGCGGTCTGCCTTTTTTCATTGATGCCTTATTTTGATCCTTTTACTGATGTATCTTGTGCAACAGTCTGCAGTTGATTGGAATCTTGGGGTTGAATTTCACTAATGACATGGGAACAACTATCCTTAAGGTGGACATGAGAGGACACTAATTCAGAGGAGTCTTTGGAAGACTTGTAAGGATTGGCCACTCATTTTCCTTTGTCTATTTCTAGCTCGGGAATGGCAGTTTTGAGTCTCTTGCTTGCATGAGAGGACTGGACTGGTAAATAAACACGCTCAATTTGGGCATTTGGTTTGAATGGTAGTGGAGGAGGGGGAAATGGTAATGATATTGTAGGCCAACCATGATGATGTACAACGGGCTGATGGAAAATTTTTTGCCAGCCATCATGGACAAGTTTCTCTAGCTTCATAGAGACATGAGGGGGAACATTGACACCAGATAAGTTTTGATGAGGTTGGAAAGGAGGTCTTTCGGGTATAGGATGAAGAATCTCTTGGCCAACTAAATTAAAGAATCTATCTTGGAAAAGCTAATTCAGTTATTGCGTATCAACGTCAAAGTGAATTGAGAATCATGTCCTTCTATGGCCCCTTTTCCAATTATTACCTCTACCTCTGTTTTCACCTCTTCCATTGCTGCCCCTGCTAAAAAAATTCATCCCGAAGCAAGATTCAAATCAGAATATGGAAAACCTTTAACCATTCATTCATTAACACTCTACCTAAATAAAATCAAAATGTTGGCTCTATCATTCACAATAGAAGCACATGAAATCCATCTATTGATACAATCCTTCACATATTGAATTTACTAATCAATTGCATTTGAAAATGGAATTTCAGGGTCATTGGGAAAATGGGGGGATTTGTAATGAATGAAAAATGATAGTATGGACTGAAAATGAATAAATGGATATTGTTCAAGCAAAATAAAGAACCAAACAATGTCTCCATATCATAATTTCCAATTCGAGTCGTCATCCAATCCTTTCTTTTTTTAAAATGAAATTCATAATAACATAACAAGGGATAAATTCAATGTTATTGGGAAGATGGGGGGGCATATAATGAGCCTAAAGTGAGTCAATGAACATGAATGCGACAATTATTGTTATATTACATGAAATAACATTCCTTAATTTTAACACCAACATTACCATCATTTGTCGAAAAATATTTGGATCCCCATTGTTTATCAAGCCAATTATTTCCGAACTAAAATGAAAAAACTCCCATCAACCAAATCTCGTTTGTTCCATAATTTTTTTTTAAACTTTAACATATAGTATCCACGACATGGCAAATCTTACTACTCAATATCAAACTCAAGGGAAACCTCAAAACTGTCAAACATTGGAAGCTTCATTTTCCTTTTAAATTGGTGGAGTGTTTTGTCAACAAAACTATTATGGACTCAGTTATAAAAGTCAACATGGCAGGCTGGGAAAATAATCATAACCATCAACTGTTCATTATAAAAAAAATACACCATAACCCCAAAATCACTGCTGCGAAATCAGACTGGGTTTGAAACCCTAATGTGAGTTTAGCAGTCATTGTTTCATCAAATCCCTACTAACTTCAAAGTCGACTGAGTTCCCTCATGTATAAATAACAAAGTGAGCCACGATTTTGTGAGTTTGATCAATCTTCCAGCGGTTGGGTAAAAACAATTAGACAAGATTTCAAAACTAGGTTTGGATTTATTACTTTCCCATTCGTATTGGATGGGGAAACAAAGCCTAGAGAAAACAGAGTGGCTATAAGTTTTGAAGAGTGGGATGCAAGTGAAGAAATAGCATTCCCTTCCCATCACAACTTTTTAGCAAAATGACAACAAGATAAAATACGCATTCTTCATAACTTCTCAATCCATGGTAAGAATAATACAAAAATGTTTCATATCCTCCAAGGTATGGGTATGAGGTGAGGGTAATATGAAATAGTCACGAAACCCGACTATTCCTTTTCTTTTACAGAGAAAAACCTTAAAATTTATTTATAATAAATGAGTGAAACCGAACGTATTCTCCCATAAGACGTTTTCCAACAGTCATACCATAACAATACCAACATTTTCTCTAGGCGCAATACAACCATACACTTAAAAAAAAATAGAATTCCGAACAATATTTCCAGTTTGAGACGCTTAAATGCCAAAAGGAAGAAACCCAAATCGAAATGTATTTTCACACGGCTAGAATTCTCACAAATTTTTTGTAAACTTTGGAAAACAAACACATTCTACATGCAAAATCTAAGAGGAAACAAGATGATTTTATCTGAAGTAGAGCCAACAATCTAGGAATGAAGAGATAAAATCCACATACATGTAAGAAGAATGCTAGAAAACTATAGAGGACAATTACTTTTCCACCAAGGGTCGAGCACAATGGAGGCGCTACTAACGAGATCAACCAAAAAAATGCGAGAAGTATAGTGAAGGTGGTATCTTTGAGGTAGGGTAAGAACGACGTGAATAAATTCACATCGCTTCCCATCTTCTTCATAAATTCCATCAACCACAACCAACTATGGAGCGCACTCAGCCTCCAAAACCTTGTTCCAAACATGCATCAACCATAACATCAACCATCGTATATCCAATTGCTACATAAAATATCATTTCCAATCTGAAAATCTAATCGCCCCCCACATGGATCTTATAACTATTATATTCCCATCAAACACTTAGCACCAAAATAAACATGTCCCACATACTTTGCTAGTGGAGGATTATCATTCCATATAATAATCAATTGCCCATATATATAACAAATATACCATAAGTTTGCATGTGGCTTGTACTTAGAGTTTGAATAATATATCAAAGTCTAGGTGTAGCCAGAGTAAACTAAAATGTCTAATGAAATAAACATTTTCTCCCTTTAAAATCAAATTGCTAACACACCCAACATCCATTAATTGCACATAGAATCATGTTAGGCTCTTTTATTTTACTTTCAAACCGTGTAATTCCTCTTGTAAGGTAATCATGAGCGTAGCTTGAAGATGTTAACAAGAGGAATATTTTTTCTCCCTTATTATTGTTCTAAGGGGTCCCACCTATTTAGTATTATTAATAAATATATATAATCAATAACGCATTGCAAATCATTTGCAAGAAGGAATTTCATGTTGCGCGTTTTTTGGCACCAACAATGGGATTTGTCTTTACCTCAAGCATAATTTGCCTACAATAATTTAGTGAATAGATCTACAGGTTGTTTACCATAGAAATCCTATGGATGTCCTAGATTTGGTGCAACTAGCACTTGGGGATAGGATCAATAATGATGGGCAAACATTTGCAGAACACATTCAATAGTTGCAACAACAAGTGAGATAAAAACTATAAGCCAATAATGAACAATTTTTTATTATTAAAGATGCTCATCGATGATACCAGGTATTTAGTAAAGGTGATTTGGTGATGGTTTAATTACAGAAAGAATGGTTTCATAGAGGAACCTACCACAAATTGAAGTATAAGAAAACTGTTCCTTGCAATATTGTTAAGAAAATCAACGACAATGCTTATAAGGTCGATTTACCAACAATCTCGATATCTCCCTTGTGTTTAACGTTTCTGATTTGTATATCTTCCATGGGGACGATCTGGGTGATGACAGTGAGGGAGAGGTAGATTGGAAATAATCCATTCCGAGCAAGAAAAAGGAAAAGATTGTGCATATTTTAGATAATAAGACCCTTCATACTCGACAAGGAAAATACAATCGATATCTGGTCCATTGGGAAGACATAGCACCAGTAGAGAGTACAAGGATTACAGAGAGGGACTTGATGAACCTAGATACCGGTAAGTGGCAACAGTTTGAAGATAGTAACTTGCAGGATCTACGTTCTTTTCAACCAGAGGAGAATGATGCAGGGATTTTTTGAGGGTTAGAACTTTTGACTCGGTTATCCATTTGGGATGAAATTTTACAGGGAGTTGTGTCTCGAAGAGTTCACTATCGTTTTGATCAGATCCTTCAAATTGTACATTGTTTTGACACTTTTCCATGGCCAAATTCTTTCATATAAGGCCTCAAATTGGGGTTTTAGTGTTTTTATGGGAATTTTTAAATTTTTAATTATCAATTATCTCTTAGTTTATGAACTTAATCAAAAAAGCGATTTGAAAAATAGTGTCATTCTATTTATCTCTTAGTTATTGGTCATTTTTAGAGTCATGCGAGAATTTCCTAAAATTAGTTTTTTTTCTAAAATTAGTTGTTTTCAAAAATCTCAGATAGTAGTGATAAGGGGTTGAACTTCCATTGTAATAGTTAGGATGGAGAAGCAATAAAAGAGAGTTATTTTCCATTATCACGTGTTTGCATGGTTTTTAGGTCTTATGAATGAATCAAATTTTATTGGTTACATAAGGTTTCTAGCTGGCACCAAACACACGTAGACCCAATGTGTCATGTTGCCTGATGTGACACCTCATAGCTGGACCATACACCAAGTTGATGTGTCATGAACTTGTGGTTGGTAATGTCATGAAGTCCTCCTGGCCTTTGAAAAACTCTACACTGGAACCTTGAATATCCAAGACACATGGCATGATATCATTCATGTTACATGGACCAACCATGACATGACTTGTGGATCTACGTGCCACTACACATCACCACAAAGCACAAAGAGCCCCTCTTCATTGAACCCTTTCCTAGAACCTTGACCCTTTGGGAATCTGAGAAACCAAACTCTTATAAATTCCTCACACACAGTCTTTTGATCGGTTATCCAGGGTGATGACTCCCTCCTAAGCTTACTTTGGAAAAATCAATGACCAAGAACCCTCGGCCCTTGGATTCAATGACTAAAATATATCCATGCCCAACATAGGACTATCAAGGTCCTTTCAATCTACTCCACTAAAAGGGGGGGAGGTTTGAACCTTACCCCGGAACCCTACCCAACTGGGCATCTGAGAGACCAGGTAAAAATTAAAGGGACAAATCCTTGTGGCCCCGGTGGACCGGGGATCCAGTTACACCTCTCCACACTCATCAATGGTTAATATAAGATGTGAAACTCCGCTGGAAGAACAATGACCAGCCGAGTATCTAGGGTTCCAACGACAATCGATTAAATAAATGGGTTGGATACCTAAATCTACGGATATCCTCGATACTATGCAACAAGATATTCGAGATTTGTTGCCTCTTATGTTGCATTCTATGTTAAAGGGGACAAATTCCAAAATTCATAACTTATTCTCCGAGTTTTCGACTGAAAGTCTAATCCATTCACTACATAAGGTCATCAAGATGACCTCCCTGTTCAACTTGCACAATCATGACATTAAAATCACACGCTTCATAGGGAAAAATTCCCATAAATAAGACTTAAGCACTTAGGGAGCATAAAACCATTCCTCCCTTACTCATTTCTTAGAGTACCAGGGTATCTGTCTAGATTTTCTTTTAAGTCTGTTCTCATAGTTTAATTAACTAGGAGGTTTAAAACACAGATATACCCTTGATTTATATCTTGCAAACTTTCCATTTCATGCATTCAATTTCTATGTACAAGCAATTCATGACAATTCACAGAGTCTCAAGCTATGACATTACAGGTCATATATGCATGCATTCTAGGGAAGATAACATGTGTGGAATTGAACTTAACAAAAAGAACAATTTACAAGTCCACACACCCATTCATTCCTTATCTTATAAATTTGATTTCCTTTCACAGACAGATTCAATACAACAGATATATTATTGTTTACACAGGAAAACTTAGGCAACACAACCATGCACTTTCCTTATAGAATCTTTCCCATAGACATGCAATTAAATCCATTAGACCAATATGGATAGTTCTTAACCTTCATAATGAAATATAGAGTTCATACACTCAATTGTGAAAAACATACACAATTCAATCAATTCCATAATTACACAAGCACAAAGACTTGCAAACGAAACATGTATTATTCCCATTCCAACCCAAATGACTGTGGGTGAGCCCTTTTCCACCCTATCATAGGCTCATATGCACTACTCATCTCTTTTATTTGTCCACCCCCGTGCCAAGCCATGATACCACCAAGATATTCCATAGGCTCTTAGAGCAAATTGAAGTGTGAAGGCCACTTTCCTTCACAACATTCACTGATTGAAAACCCCTTATACCCACCATTCCCAGGGTCTCCATGAGTTTATCAAATGCCTCCCCGACTAAATTTCCTCTACAAAAAGGAGTCCCTTCATAGCTAACATTTTCCCTCATCGCCCTCCTCTTACAGTGTCATTTTTTTTCCAGTAAGCATCAAGCCCATGGCCTTCTCAGCTTAGATCGAGTTTGTTTTTCAACCTAGCCATACACAAAACATTCTTGCTATGATTATGGTTTGTCTGCTCTACACATGGGTTCTCCCACCGCTCAAATATTTTTCCACACTCCCTACATCTTCCTCTTTCTCTTGCTTGTGGAATCTTCCACATTTCAACTCATATTTTTCTTGTTTTCTCATGGGTTCCTACAACCCAAATCTGCTCTGTGTTCTTTTGCATGAACTCTACCTCTGTTGCACAAGATCTCATTTGCATGCATGCACAACGTACTTGCTCATATTTTTTTTTTCTTCTTTGCACATAATTGTGTGTTCTCCTCCTTCTTTACCTCAAATCTTATCGATTTATCCTCATGTTTTTGGGGTTGTCCATGATTTCCCATGGACGTACCAACATTCACTCCCATTCACTTACATTGGGAATACTTTTCCAACTACCCAACCATATTTTCAATTAATGATTGGATTTAGCTTCAAGATAAAGGGAAACTATGGTTATTTCCCCCAACACACTTCAGGAAGGTAGTATGGGGTCCTTCAACACATGAATCCCCTCTGTATTCCCCCTCACTAATCCCTCTAGTTGTAAATCCCTAATCCCAAAATTCATGGTTTTCACAATAATTTGTTATCTAAATGACTTAGTCATTTTGTTTACCTGTTATTTGATTTATGTAACTGTTTTCATCAAGAAAATCTAATTTTGGTGTTGTTCTAATATAAATAAAAGTTAAATCCCAAGTCTTCTAACCTATCTTCCGGATATAAGTATGTATTTTTATCTTTTATTTATAGAAAAACAATAATAAGTAAAATCAGTGAAATACCTAAATACATGTTGAAGAAGAAGGTTGTCCCTTTCTTTTCCTCTTGATAACTTGCCTTGATAAGTTGCCTGAAAAATTAATTCCTCCCAACTAACTAGGAACAGAGCCTCTTCGGCTCCCTAGCTCCAAGAAATTTGTTTTCCTGGCCCCTGAGCCCAAAATCCCAACAACTCCAGTCCACTAGTAATCTCACCCAAATTTTCCAACCATTTTCCTCATCTTCTCTCTCTTTCCTCCCCCTCTCCAATCCTTCTCAATGCCCCAACCCCCTTCCTTATTCATTCATCCATCTACTCCCCCCCATCAATTTTCCAACCTCCCTTATCCCTTCTCATTAATTCCAAACCTGCCCCAAAACAATAAAATATTAATTCTCTTGTTTCTTACATTACTGAATTAAAATATATATATAAAATCTTATTAACTCGATAATTAATTGACTTAATTTAACTTAAATATAATAATTAAATTAAATAACTAGGTGTTACATACACCCACCCTTCAAGAAACTTCGTCCTGAAGTTATAGTAACTTACAATAAAAGGATAGTAATAATATGATTCTTACGTCTAGATTAGATATGCACAACATTAATTTAAACATTCATAAATACTATTGTACATGCGCAAGGCATGTATGCATAGCTAGGACATACAAGACTCACGCGTGTACTAATGACAATAATCATCACATCTAATGCAATTTTTGTATGCTTCCAATCCAATCAACAATTCTATTAATTTTGTAAAGAATAATAAACCATTTACATCATTTATAGAATCCTTCAATTATAATAATTTAACACAAGCAACATTCACCTAGATAATGACAGTTCAATTAAGTTTCTCTCTCTCTCTCTCTCTCTCTTGGAATAAGAAAATAAGATAATTATGCTATAAGATTAGAAACCCCACACACCCTCAACTAATTATAATCATCCTTCCTCCCTAACCTACTTCCATCTTCCATCCCTATCCTTCCTCTATTGGATTGTCCTGGAGCATAAATGATATTGACCTAACTCTAGATAGAACCCGTGTGTGGAATGACCATACTTCCCCAACAGAAAACTGGCAATCATCATCACACATCTAGGGGAGCGTGATCTAACATCGTCCTCCCACGAATCCAAGTTTCAGAGGATACATGGTAGGAAATGCCTCCACCCCTCCTGATAGAAGTAGGGTCAACACCCTATCATGGACCTTATAGCGACATTGTGTTTCCAGGATTTTTTCATCATATATTTAGTTTCAAGTAGTCTCGCTACCTGAAAAACCTGCACTTTCCCACATATCTTATCAATGCATTTGAACCAACATAATTTCACATACAAAGATTCATACCGTAATTTTTCTTGGTCGATGTTCATGACATCAACCCTTTATTATCATTATCCCTTCACTATTTTATAGCCCATTAATTTGTAGAGTAGTTTATAGCACAAATCACACATATCCCTACACATTATCATGTAAATTCATTTAACCATATCATTAACTCGGTATCCCATACCAACATCCTTAAATTTCAAATTCTTCAAGCTAGAATTAGGTTGCATAATATCCATCATAAACCACATAACAATAAGCATTCATAGTATTCACATTCACATGGGTCCATATGTCCAAAATTTAAAGTCTCAATTAATCAATGTTCCACATATCATAAGCAAATTAAGATACAACTAGGCCATAAGTGATTCTAGTTTTCTATGTCAAAATGGTTCATTACATACACCCATCCTTCAAGAAACATAGTCCCGAGTTGGTAAAAAATGTGAGGGATGATCTCGTTGTAAGGTCTCTCCATCCTCCCAAGTAGTAGATCATGGGGTATACTTGTCCCACTGGACCTTAACCTGGTCTACCAAATGATTCTTGAGCTATCGGACCCTATGATCCAATATGCGTAACGGTTCGACCATGATGGTTCCCGCATATGAGACATGAAATTCCTTCCAATTCAGTTTGTGAGATTTGTTAGAAACATAATTCCATAAAATAGATACATGAAAAACATTATGAGTTTTATGCAAGTGGGATGGAAGTATGAGATGATAAGAAACATGTCCAATTCTCTCTTAGATCTTAAACAGTCCTATAAATCAAGGCGACAACTTTGTCCCTTTTCCAAACTGAATGGTACTCTTATTAGGCCTGATACAAATGAAAACATGATCTCCAACTTTATAAATTTGACCAGTCTTATGTGCATCAACATGAATTTTTTGTCTATCATGTGCCTCCTTTAATCATTGTCTAATATGAAACACATATTTCTCCATCTCTTGAATCAATTCTGGCCCTACTTTCACCCAGTCCTCTAACCTTTCCCAACTCAACTGTGTCTTGCATGGTCTTCCATATAGAAATTCATAGGGTGACATTCCAATTGAGTTGTGGAAACTGTTATTGTAGGAGAACTCTACCAAAGGTAGGTATTTCACCCAATGGGTTTGATTATCCATAACATACATCCTAAGCATGTCTTCCATAACCTGATTTACTCTTTCTATTTTCCCATCTATTTCAGGGTGGTATGTTGTGCTTCAGTTCAACTGAGTCCCCAATGCTAACTACAAACTTTTCCAAAACCGAGATAAGAATTGAGAGTCCCTATCTGAAATGATCTTCTTTGGAAACCCATGTAGACATATGACTTCACTTATAAAAACACGTGCCACATCAGTGACATCGTAAGTGTCTTTGACTAGAATAAAATGAGCACTCTTTGTCAATTTATCAACTATAACAAGAATGGCATTGTGCCTCAGTGATGTGAGTGGAAATCCCACATTGAAATCCATAGAAATAACTTCCCACTTGGACATAGGAACATCATGTGATTGTAGGAGACCTACCAGGTGGTGATGATCTCCTTTCCCTTTATGTACGAAATTCCAAAATAGTGCTCACTCATAAACTCACTCCATCGCATTGAGATCCCTTTGAGTGAAGATATGCTTTAAGCTTTCATGGTCTGTTTTGAGCTCAAATCTTTGCCCCACTTGATAATTCCTCCAAAGCTTCATAGCTAGCATCATATCTGCCAAATCTAAATCATGAGTAACATAAATATCCTCATGTTGCTTCAACTTTCTTGACACATACGCTATCACTCCCCCGTCTTGCATTAGCACAACCCCCAATTCTTCCTTTGAGGCATCCATGTAGACTATGAAGTCTTTCTCCATATATGTCACATGTAGAATTGGTGCATTGGTTAGTAACCTCTTAAGCTTGATGAAAGAAATATCACAATCATTTTTCCACTCATACATGACCCCCTTGCATTGCAAGGTGGTGATGGGTTTCACAGTCTTCTAGAATACTTCCACAAACCTTCGATAATAACCAAATATCCCATGAAGCTTCTCACCTCATGAGCATTTATCGGCACTGGCCAATCCATTATGGCCTTCACCTTTTTCCGGGTCCACATAAATCCATTCTCTCGAAATGATATGACCCAGATAGTGAATCTCTTTCTAGAAGAAAGAGCACTTTGACAACTTTCCATACAACTTGTTCTCTCTAAGGCATGACAACACCATTCACAAGTGTTCCTCATGTTCTCTTTCGTTCTTAGAATAGACAAGGATATCATCAAGAAAGACCTGTACAAAGCGGTCTAATTAATTTCAGAATACACCATTCATGAAGCTCATGAATATTGTTGGTGCATTGGTCAAACCAAAAGGCACTACAATGAACTTGTAATGTCCAAACCGAGTTCGAAAGGCATTTTTAGGAATATCGCCTTCCTTAATCCTTAACTGGAGATATCCTAATCACAAATCAATCTTTGAGAAAATTGTTGTTCCTTTCATATGATCAAAGAGATCATCTATACGTTGTATTGGGTACCTATTCTTCAAGGTAGTACAGTTCAAGTCCCTGTAATATATACACATTCGTAAGGAACCGTCCTTCTTCTTGACAAATATTAATTTTGCACCCCAAGGTGAAACAATGGGCCTTATCAGCCATAAGTCAAGTAGTTCCTTAAACTACATCTTCAACTCACAAAGTAATGGAGCCGTCATCCTATACGGTGTCTTGGAAATTGGCTCTCCACCAGGTCTTACCTCAATGGTAAAATCAAGCTCCCTCTCAAGAGGTAACCCTGGCAATTCTTTCAGAAAAACATCCTTAAATTCTAAAAAAAATGGATATTGATCTATAGAGGGTCCCTTCCATTCATTGACTGCTTCCACTACATATAATTGACAACCTTGCCTCATGCAACATTTAACCTTCATTGTTGAGATAAAGCTTAGAGACGCCTTCCTCAGTATACCATATATCTCTACTAACCCTACTTGATCATTTATGCAAATCACCCTCTTCATGAAACAATCTACCAAAGCTCGATGAGCTTCTAACCAGTCCATCCCAATGATTAGATCATATGTCCCTAAGGCAATGATGTACACCTTCAACCTAGTAGTGCACACTCCTAGGTCTACAAGACAATTATCAATACTAGGTCCTACTGCTTGTTTTTCCCCTGAAGCCATCTCGAATTGTTTAATGTCATCATGCTCGTAGGCTTCCAACCCACACTTTTATAATGTACAAGGTGAAATGAAGTTATTTGTAGCACTAGAATCAAATAAAATTCTAATATTGACATGATTTAGTGTACCTGACGAATCCACCACAATGGATTGATACTCTTCATGGCGGTTATTAACCGCTGCATAAATATGGTGTCTGCTACTTGCCCTTCCCATCGGGGCCTTTCCCTCTCTATGCATAAAGCCTAATTATGACTTTGGATAGTCACACTAGTAATGAGGTCCTCCACACCCCCAACAAGTAGCACAGGGTGGAACCTGCACACTACCTATGAAGGCCTCTGAAATGATTTCCCTCCCCTGGAACTCTTGCCCCCACTAACTGCTCCCTAAGGAGGTCATGTACTTTCCTGTGCCGATGGTGATGAGTGAGATGTTGCACTCACTACCATTGAAATACCTATTGAAACCACTCTAGGTGTGACCCTATTTCGAGAAGGAGGTGGCCTAGAGCTTCCTCCCTGGAGAAGGTTTTGGAGGGCTTCCCCATGAATCCAGGTTGTTGTGGAATAGTTGATCTCATACCTTCATTTAAGCTCATATGATCTTCTTCTTAACGGGATTTTTCAACTACTTCATCTACTGATGATGGCTTCCACATTCGCACCGTGACCCTTATCTTAGGATCTAACCCATACATAAAACGATCTTCTTTTCGTTGATCGATATCCATGTATGAGATGTACTTTACTAACTCCATGAAATTGATCTTCATCTCATACTCTTCCACAGTTCAGTTTCCCTGAATTAGAGCACAAAATGCTCCTACCTATTGTTCTTCGTAGTAAGCCGACAAATATTTTCTCCAAAACCTTTCCCCAAAAATCTCCCAAGAGACAGTGTATAGGGTAAGGTGCAACTGCTTCTCCAGATTACCCCACCATTTCAAGGCATTGTCCCTCAACTGAAAGATCACTATCTTTGCTTTTGATGTGGAAGCATAGTCTCTCAAGGAGAAACATCATGTCATTCCCTCCAACCATGCCTCATCACACACACTTGCGCGACCCCCGACAAACTCTGGGAGTTTGATTTTATGTAGTTCTCTGGTGATGTCCCCTAGTGGAGGTCCTCCCTCTGAGTCCCTCGACGCTTCTAGGTTACCCACTCTAGATGGTGGGGGTTCCACTTTCACATCTGCTGATTGGTGCCCCTTTAATGTCTCATTAATAGCCTTGAAGGAGATAAATATGAGAGCTAGTTCAAGCGATGGCGATGGCTACGCCGACGTTGATGGTCCTTGTGATGATACCCACGGCCTCAATTTCCCCTAGTTCTTACCATTGTGAATACTTAATTTGCATCCAACCAATGCTTATTAGGAAAGGGTTTAAGGCATTTAACGCTTTACTCAAACTTATACTTGCAAACGTAGGGTCAGGCGTAAGCTTTTTTTTGCTTGTCTATAAACATACATTACTCTCTTAAGGTAAGTGGCTAAAGGTCAGAGTCAAAATATTCTAAGCTTGGTAACTTTGTTTAGGTAAGAGAGCATGTATTCTCTTTGGAGACAGGTCTTGGAATTTGGCGCCCTAGGTGGGCAGGGCTGAGACACACACATAAATTTTCCCTTTCGGATGATGCTCGATGATTGCGAAGCAGCTAGCCATGATTACAGTAATGCACCTTGTCGAATCATTTGACCAACAAAATGGGGCTTACACCCACTCTACCCATTTTTCACATAAATATGTTTAGGGTCGTGGCCTCCCTAGGCGCACAACTTATTTCCAAATTGCAGCCTCCTTGCATCAATTTGTCTACATTTCTTGCCACATTATTTCAACAAGGACTTACTTGGACATCCCAATCTCCCTTTGGCTTCATTACTTAGGGTTTCGATATATACCAAAGGTGAGAAGGAATTGATTGTTTAACATGGCATTCCATGTGTTAATGGTTCAAGTCATTGGGAGTGGTTGTGATCCTATTTCTCTAATGTATAAGCCCTAAACCATCTCCCATCTTTGTAGGAATAACGATAGGGAATCGATGCAAGCATGGGAAAAGATAACGATAATAGTTTTGTGGAGAAAAAAAAATGATGAAGGGTGCTTAAGATGCAACGACCATCATGCAGGTAATGATGCGGTATACAACAAATTTTGGGAGAAGGGATGAGAAGTCGTCCCAAAGTGACTACCATGTATAACTTGTTGATGAGAAATAATCGATGAGTGAGCTGTTATAAATCAAGGACATGGTATAAACGTTTTCCATTACTTCTCGTGTGAAGAAATTGTGAACCAAGGACGAGGAGGAAATGACAGAAGCAACCCTTGAGGAGGATAGAAAGCAAGTAGATGCAACAGATACAACAGAGACACAGAGGAAGATGCATGAACAAGAAGCTCTCCACATCTGGAATTCATGAATGTAATCATTTGGCTCATTTTTTTTCTATAATTCGATGATGCTTTGTTTTCTGTATTGAATTTTTTTTATTTGGCTGGGCATTTTCAGAGGAACATGCTTATTTTTGTCCCATGTAATCATTGTTCCATATATTTTCTTTGTGCTCCTCCCAATAAAGACCTGTAATATGTCAGAATCCATGCATTTATATATATGAGGATCTAATTTGTTATGTTACGATCTTATGTATATGCTTATTTTTTCACCCTCTTATCTTCTAATGCCGCCTGAAAATGTTAGCTGGAATCTTTAATAAATAATATGGTTTTTTTTTTTTTTTTTTAACCCTGATATGTATATATTTCAATTTATCACTGTCATTATGACCAATTTACAAATTTTCCAGTTTACATTTATCTTGGAATTTTGAAATCTAATCCTTGTTACTTCTCTGTCTCTCTTGTAGGTGAAGTTTCTTACAGTGAACAGGTGGAACAGGGGAGGGGAGGGGAAGGGAGGGTGGAACATGTCTGCATGAGTCTCTTTCCTATCACATTCTCTCCTATTTCTTGGTTATTTAAGGGCTTTAGGGATGTAAATAAAGGTTTTGATAAGGACTGTAGGTTATGCGTTGTTTTAGGGAACAATATGCATAATTTCTAATCATGTGGGTGGTAAGCCCCCGGTTTCAGTTTTGAAACTGAAACTGGGCTCTGATGCCAAATGTAAAGCCCCAATCCTAGAATTCATAGTTTTCACAATAATTTGTTATCTAAACTACTTAGTCATTATGTTTACATGTCATTTGATTTATGTAAGTTTTCATCAAAAAAATACTAATTTTGGTGCTATTCGAGTATAAATAACAATGAAATCCCAAGTCTTTTAACCTATCTTCAAGATATAATTATGTATTTTTATTTTTTATTTACAGAAAAATACTAATAAGTAAATCAATGAAATACCTAAATACATGTTGAAGAAGAGGGTTGTACCTTTCTTTTCCTCTTGATGACTTGCCTTGATAACCTTCCTAAAAACCAATTCCTCCCAGCTAGCTAGGAACAAAGCCTCGACTCCCTAGCTCTAGAAAATCAGGAATAGAGCCTCGACTCCCTAGCTCCAGAAAATCTTATTTCCTAGTCCTTGAGCCCAAAATCCCAGCAACTCCAGTCCACCAGTAAGCCCACCCAAATTTTCCAACCATTTTCCTCCTCTGCTCTCTCTTGCCTCTTCCCCTCCAATCCTTCCCAATGCCCCAATGCCCCAATGCCCTTCCTTATCCCTCCATCCAGCTACTCCCCCCTCATCAATTTTCCAACCCCCCTTGGCCCTTCTCATTAATTCCAAACCTACCCCAAAACAATAAAATATTAAATCCCTTGTATGTTACATTACTAAATTCAAAAAAATATAAAATCTTATTAACTCAATAATTAATTGACTGAATTTAACTTAATTAATTATAATAATTAAATTAAATTAACTTGGTGTTACACTAGTGATATCATGGCTAGTTTTGGTGCTCCAACCAAGCTATACAACACATTTCAATTAAACAATAATACATTTACAATATTTATATATCATGACATGACATTACAATCATTAATCATGATTAATTATATATAATCAAAAAATTTAAAAAATGAAATGTTACAAATATCAATTACCAAATAAAATCAATTTATTTATTATTTTATTCACTAATTAAGAAGTTTAGCTTTTATGATAAAATATTGAAATACATTACCTCATAAATAATTCATTATTTTTAAAAATAAAAAGTTATATATATATTTTAAGATTCCATAAAAAAATTGACATTTACTTACCCACACATATTTAAAAAAATCTATACTCCATTGCTAACATTATTCTAAACTATATATATATATTTTTTTTATTCACAATTTTTTTTTTATTATTTTACAATTCAAAACTACATAAATTTAACCTACCATAAAAAAAAAAATCTATACTCCATTGTTAACATTATTCTAAACTATGATTTTTTTTTTTTTATTCACATTTTTTTTTTAATTATTTTACAATTCAAAACTACATAAATTTAACCTACCAAGTTCTATGCTAAGATTCTAGAACTCCTAAATTTGACATTTACTTACCCATACATATTTAAAAAAAATCCATAATCCATTAAAAATATGTTAGCATTATTCTAAATTATGATTTTTTTTTTTTTAATTCACAAATTTTTTAAATTATTTTACGATTCTTTACCACTTAAATTTAACCTACCAAGTTTCATGCTAAGATTCTAGAACTCCTAAATTGATTGGACAAATCTATATTTTAGATTAATTGTTTAATGGACGAATTGACAGGATAACAACTATTGGAATATAGCATAATGCGTCCCCAAAGCCATGCGATAGGTTAGCCTATTTTCTAATTTTTATTTATGTTTTATTCTAAAGCCATGCTAGTGGTGTTTTTATTTTATAGGTATATGTTTATTCAATTATTTTTAATTGTTTTGTTTAAATATTTTATGTTTTGTTTTTTGGAAATTTGATCATATA
>SNQJ01S0040431.1:41614-69006 GCA_010110895.2 Picea sitchensis
CTGGGAAATCTCTGTCCATTGATTATCCATCTAGCCGATAATCATTTTCAACACTGTTGATATTATTCAAGGCAATCGAAACATTAGCATTCAATAGAACACAACTGTGTCTATCCATAGTAGTACACAACTACAATCCAGTGGTACACTACCACACCAAGTAGCACACAGGTGCTTGATCAGTGACATATAGTCACAAACAATGGAACACATCCACCACAGTAGTATACATCTACTATCTAGAGACATACAGTCTTCATAACAATCATCTGATATCAACCTGCACAGAAACAATGTTATGATATAAACTGAATCATCTGGGCCATTCTTCCACTTACATCTATGAGATATTGGAAGAGCATCTGCCCTCAAAAGGTAAAACATCAATGATGAGTTATCTGGACTGTTCTTCTCAAGAAAGGAAGAATAACTGTCCCAATTTCTGAGCCTGGACCATTCCCCACCCTGGACCATTCCTCCCACACTAAACAAAGTGTAACCTAGAGAGAATGAGTCTACCCTAAGGAATGTCTATCCCTGATTGCTGAACCTAGACCATCCCCCACCCTAGTCCATTCCTCCAACACTAAACAAAGTGCAACCTAGAGAGAGTGAATCTGCCCTAGGGAATGACTGTTCGGACCATTTCCAAAGGAAATGACTTTCCTACACCAACCTCCAAAATGGACCATCCCCCATGTTAACCACAATGGAAAATCGTTGTCCGGCGAGGCGGACCAGTCTTCTTGAGTAAACCTCAAGAAAAGAGACTTCCCTAGACCATTCCCCATGTAAACCACAATGGCAAATCGTTGTCTATGGTACATCACCAATTGACCGAACCATTTTCATTATGAAAATGACCGTTCGATTTGGACCATTTTCCGAACTAGAAAATGCCTGTCCGTAAAAAATATCAAACCACTTTCTGAAATGGAAAGGAACTGCTCATCCTGGACCATTTTTCGAACTAAAAAATGTCTGTCCATAAATCAATAATACATCAGTGCTCCCTCCCAACCTGGGAGTCATCTCTTCCTTTTTCAATAAGGAAGTTGTCTCCACGAGCTCTAGCTTGAGTATGCAAACTCTTTCATCTTGGACAGAAGATTTACCAAAATGTCTGCTTATCTGCTCATCTGTGGAGATATATATTGGAGAACCACTTTCTCCTTTCTAGTCTTCATCACAAAGAATGTAATGCTTGATCTCAAATGTACTTCGGTCTGGAACACTGGTTTTCTCTGAAGGCTTCATANCTCTGATCAATAAAGTATATCATTGTTGGATTCCTCTTTGGTTCCTGCTAGATCACAACGTTGTGGCAAGGGTCAAATTGGAACATATCCATGAGATATTTGTCATGGATTAGCAATCCATCATCCTGATCTTCTGAGTAATCATTCTGATACAATTCTCTGTTATAGAAAATCTTCACCACACTTTTGCTGTGCATTGGAGGTTCTCCACCAAGTTCTCTTCTTCCATCTACATACAAGGGTCTCTTTCTGGTATTCCTCAAAGCCTTGATGTTTCTCTTCATACGCTCTTTGTTCAATTGATCTGGAGAACAGTCTTTGCATTCATCTGATGTAGAAATCCAACCCATGGATATTGCGGATGATATAATGGCTCATGTAGAGGTATGTTTGGTTTACTGGAATGAGTAATCATCATAGTCTTCTCCCTCCATCTGGGAGAACCTCTAGTTCTAGATATCACAATACTTTCATTCATAAGTATTCCATACACTTCTTCATCACAACTTTCAGTTCCTCTGCTTGATTGATTTTAGTGAGTTCATATTAGGTTGGTAATCTTGTGATTCTTGATACAATGACTGGTTGTTCTGGATTTTCTTTCTTTCTTGGAATCTTCATGTTCTTCCTCATGTTTCTTTTTAGCTATTGGGTCCATGGAATTTATTATAGATTCCATGCCCTAGATATTTCACTTCTTTCTTTCATCATAGGATTACGAATGTGGATGGACAACCAGGGATACTTTAAGACTTCTCTTCGAAGAAGACTTCTTCTGAGGTTGAACTAAACACGTATTGCCTTTCATGGCTGCTACCATGGATATATACTTCATCATCTTGAATGGATCATAAGATTAGCTCCCTCCTAATCTTTGCTTCATGTATGAGTGCATGTTTTTCTTTTGGAAATATATAATCAGCTCCCTCCATAATCCACGCTTCCGTCTGCATCCTTATTTCCTTCTGCAAGGTGTCATAAATCTTCCTCCAATTTCTTCTTGATTGTTGACTTCTTCCTGTCTTTTACTTCTCTTTTACTTCAAGATTGATTCTGATTTCAGCTTATCTTGCAGCTGTTACTTATCTAATAACTTCCACATGAATTGTTTGATGTACTTCATCCTTTCATTTGTATTGTCTGACTTGTAGTCATAATGATAGAAATCCTTTTTGTTTCTTCCATAGGTATAGTTTCTCTTTGAACACATTATCTTCTAAGAACTAGATATGTAAGATATGTACAAAAAACATGGTATGTACAAGAACTATGAAGAGTATTGTTACCTTGTCTTAGAAGAAGAAGTATCTTTTATCCTTCTTGGTCTTCTTTGTAGGTTCCTTTTCTTCGGAAACTGATGCTTTGTGTGTCCCCTTCCTTTTCTTTAGCTCGGGACAATGATTCTTGTAGTGACCATACTTTCGACAGTTGAAGCATTGTATTTCTGACATGTCTTTCTCTTGATTTGGCTGCTTCCTTGAACCAAACTTCCTTTTGTTCCTGAAATTATTGATTCTTGCTATAAAGGCTTGATCATCGTACTTCTTTTGGGGTTTCTCTTTTGCACTGATCCTTGATTCTTCTTGAGCACAACAAGTCCAAAGTTCTTCAAATGTATGATACTCCTTCCTTGTGTTCATGCTTGCTGCAAATGCATCCCATGTCTTGGAAAGACCATTGAGTACTATGTTTACCAAGTCCTTCTCTGAAATGATCTCTTCAATAGCTTGTAGTTGATCTCTTAACTGGGATATTCTCACAAAGTATGATGTTATGTTGTCATCATCATTCATCTTCATGTCACAGAGCTCATTCTTCAGACTCATTACTTGTCCAATGTTTCTAACTAAGAAGAGGTTTGTTAGGGAATCATACATCTTCTTCGATGAGTTAAGATGGGAGATGTAGGGTATCAAGTGGTCTTTTATAGAGTCCACTATGATACTCATGGCATTGATGTCACCGTCTTTGAATTTCTCCATAACTACAATGTTTTGCAGTTCCTTCTCTTTTCCTTCTTCAAACTCTGGTTCCGCAATCTTTCCTTTCATGATATCCAACACTTTATTCTTGGCAAGGATGAGGTTAATCCTTGTCTTCCACGTTCTGAAGTTAGAAGCTCCATCTAACTTGTTTTCTGACTTCATAGAGTAAGTCATGGCTGCTTTGACTTGGTCAACCCTAGATTTGACAAGAAACTCAAACTTGACGTCTTAGCTTGCTGAGAGTACCAGGAGGTGTGCTAGGATAGGGTGCACTAGTCTATCCGGAAAGTAGGTCAATCCCTTCACTTAAGGTGCCTCAACGAGAGGGTTAGGGTTTCTGCAACTGCACCTGCTAGGAACCCTAACAATAGTGCTTTGGTGACTGCTCCTGCTAGAAACCCTAGTGGCAGTTCTTCAACGAGATTAATATCCTTATGGCTATGCTCCCTTCCAGTGTTTAGACTGAATGAAGGAGGTGTGGGTCCATAACCTGTTAGAGTATAATGGATGTGCTCGTTTTACCATCGACAATATCACTATTGTCACCCAACCATGGGCTGAAGCCACCCTCCGAGCACCTTAACCTTGACAAAGAATCACTCCGGAAGAAAACCCTAGGCTAGATAGCCAAACAAAGGGTAGCACACCTTTCCCCAAGGATAGTGCACCAAACACGAGCTTATCAGATAGTCCAAACCATAACCAAGAGATAGTCCAAGACAAAGCGTAATCTACTAGCTGCAACAACAACTCTCCTCCAAACTTTCACACAAAACTGGGCAACTACAGTGCACACAAGTGAGCTCTGCAATTATGAGAAAATGCCTACCAAAATGAAGACTAGCCTCCTGTATTTATACTAATTCTGGCTAACTGCCTAGGCCGACTTCTAATTCTGGGTACCTATTTATTCAGTATATAATATTTCTTATGGATGACTTCTTCTCTTGGAGGCTAATAACCTAATACAAATTATCCTCTTGAGCCGACTTGTCTTCTAGGGTTATTAGCCAACTCATTAGGGTTTCTTCTTGCTTCTCGAAATATTCTATTCTCATCAGGTTTACACATGGAGGTAAATACCTCCCGCAGCTACCATAATATTAACATGAAGTGCAACCACTTCGCCTTTGGTGAGAAGAAAAGGTGGATGGATGATGTTGTTCCAGGTGCGGCCTTCTTTGTGCAGTGCATGTTCCACGATAAGTTTGATAAGGCCATGGTGTGACACAACCTATGTAGGGTTCTTTTCCCTTTGGATGAGAGATAAAATTGTCTGCAAAGTTCGGAATAGGAAATATGACATGTAAATCGGTTGGTTGTGGCGTAAATGGTCAAGCAATCGAATATGTTGAACGTAGATAATTTTGTAGAAACCTTCACATGTGAAGTATCACTGCACAAAGACAACCACATCCTCCCATGGGTGTGGAAAAGACCAGGATTCAAATCATATCCCTTTCTTTTCTAAAGCCTCTCTTGGTTTGAGGAACCGCCTCATAAAATTTTGGCCGTGAAATTCTCCTGGATACCATCTCTCGCATGTTCAAGGTAATCCAGTGACTTCTGCCACTGTTTCCTCTATGACCTCTATGTGCATACCTGATACAGTGGAGTGTTCAACTCTGTAATTCATGGAAAATTCAAGAGCTTTATTTTTATTATATCCATGTAAACGTAACATGTATTCCATCTAGCCAACTTGTCCTAGAATTTGTCTAATGTTTTCATAAACCTCAAGTGGCATTGGTTCAGTAGGCTCCTAGAGTATCAGTGATCCTCGCATGGCTCCTTACTTATGCTAAGTTTGATTGTTTGTGATTGTAGGGGCGATGCAAGTTATTAGGTGGAAAATTTGGAATTGTGGCAATGAAGGTGGCGGGTATGGAGATCGTGAATATAGGAATGATGTTCTTAGGTGGCAGTTATGGAGGAATCATAATAGAAATATTCCATTAAAACATGCTCATTGCAAATTTTGACAGGAGCGCGTACCTATCATGTCTTACCTTGAGTTGTTGTAAGAGTACGATGTTGTCAGAGTTGCGACGGAGGAGGATGGAGTCACATCAATGGTTCTAACCAGAATTGCAACATCGACATTGTGAATTTTGTCGACTAGAGATGGGATGATGGCGATACTTAAGAAGTGTAGGATGCAATAAGAGTCATAGCATGGGAGTTGTGGCAATGAAGCTGCAACACTAAGAGTTGAAATAACCAACGATGTGAAACAGTGGTGGGGATGGGAATTGCAACATCGTTGGTGCGGGAGAAGGGTATGGGTGGAAAATGAAAAAATGAAATAAAGTTGCAGGTGGAGTTGCAACTATGTGATTCACAACAATGGAGATGCAACAAATGAAACAAGAGGGTTGATATTTGAGGAATGCAACAATGTTGCAAGTGGAGTTGCAACCAAGAGAATGAGAGAAGGGATATTTGCAAAATGAAATAGGGTTGCAAGTGGAGTTGCATCCAATGGAATAGGAGAATGCATATTTGTGAAATGAAGGAGGGTTTCAAGTGGAGTCATAGCCAAGGGAATGGGAGAAGAGAGATTTGGGAAATGGAGCGGAGATGCAAGGGAAGTTGCAACAACAGGGCTTGTTGCAGCAAAGGAAGTTGCAACAACATGAGTTGCAGCAAGGGGAATTGCAACATCAGTTGCAACAAAGGAGAGTTATAGCAATAGAAGTTGCAACAAAGGGATTTGCAACAACACGAGTTGCAACAACATGAATTGCGACAAAGGGATTTGCAACAACACTGTTCTCCCTTGCATATCCTGATATATATATATATAGTTGCAAGAGGGAATTGCAACATCGGGCCTGCAACAAAGGAGAGTTATATAATAGAAGTTGCAACAAAGGACGGCAACAACACGAAGTTGCAACAACATGAATTGGCGCACAGCGACGGTAACAACACTGCTCTCCTTGGTATAATCCTTCGATATATATATATATATATATAATAATAATAATCTATTTTTAAGGTCACGCCCAAGCCACACCAAATTGGTGTATGAGACTTCTTGTTTGTGGGACAAGGGACCCCTCCTACACAACGACATTTGACTGGTAAAGTCTACGAGGTATACATACCCTACCCCCCTCTGGATTTCAACTTGTGACCTCTTAAGAGGAAACACATGTTCTTAACCATTAGGCCCACTCAGGTTTTATTGAGAAGGATCCTGACATAACCATCACAAAACCATGAAGTGTCCTTCTTGTTTATTCTATTTTTTTTAATGTGCCAACTATGCTGGTTTTCACACTTTTTTCTTTTTTTCTTCTCTTTTTTTTTTGAAAGCGGGAGAAGAATGAATATTATCTGTTCGGGACTCATTCGTCCTAAACAAGTTCTAGATCACTGACGGGAAATCCATTTGCAATTTTCCTAAAAATGGATTCATTTAATAGGGGTCGGTGATATAAGAAAATTCTATGTCGATTGGCCATTAGAGGAATTATGTCTTCATCTATGGTGTGTACTTTGATGGCCCCGTTGTCATATATTGTATCAATCTCATATGGACCAAGCCATCTAGTGCAAAATTTTCCTCTAAATTCCTTGAACCTAGAATCAACTAATAATGCCCTGTAACATACCCCATATTTACATCTATTTTTCTTTTGTTGAATAAATTTAAACAATAAGGATATGCTTCTTTGTCGATTCCTACCTTGATTTAGGTAAGCTTTTAAAGTGTGAGATACAAAATTTCTCAACTTATCGCCTCATTTAATTCCCTTTAGCAAATGTTACCAAGTGATAATTTGGCTATCCAAAGATAAGGTTTCCCTCCAAGGTTAAGAGGAAACATATTCTTGTGCTTATTCACAACCACACAAACATACTAACCTTTTAAGTTAATTTTACTTAGGCAAAGGTGAGTCGTGTAATGTGGAAAAGATAAGGGGATTTGCGTACCAGTATATTACGTATATGATAAGTTGAGTCGTGCTTGATTAAACCATGATTTGGTAAGGACATAACCACGAAGTCCTTGTCAATTTGGACAGTCCAAAACTTTGCGAGGGAAGGACGTGTCTCTATTTAAATAACTACGTACATACTAGCTCACCCAGCCAATTCTGCAACCAATACTATACTTACTACTCATGGGCGTCATATGGATTTGATAGTAAGGAGCTCTGTAACCAAGACGAGAGAAGGGATCGAGGTCTGAATCTAATTGAATGCGAAAGTTATGTATCAATAATCTCATCATACATCCTTATCATTCATTACTAGGAGTGTTTTTCCTTTTGGCTCATAACACGAAAACAAATCCATTGTCTGCTAACAGAGAGGAAAAGGGGCCGAGATTAAGAGAGAACTCTCACGCTCAGAAACCTTCCAGGTAAGAGTTAGGTTTCAATCTTTTAAATTAACAATAAGTTAGAGATAGATATACATATCTCTGGTCGTCGCCATTATTGTTTCCTCTAATTCCTTGATACATAAATTGTCTTAGGTTGTAAGGTATCTTATCTTTGGTCTATAGACAAAATTAGAACTTAGTTATATTAACCATTCTTTCTTTCATGAGCTTATTTCATTTTTTGGACCGTGCTGAGCAGAGAACCTAAGTGGGTTTAAATCTATAGTACTGTTACGGTTTTTGAACACACACACATATATATCCTATTATTGAAGGAGAAGTTGATTCTGTGCAATACACTTGATATAACTGACACACAGTGTCAAAGCTTCATGTAGGTTAATTTTAGTTCTGCTATGATATAAATTATGTACACTAAGTTAGTAACCAGGTATTTTCTTCCATATTATATTATGTAGCGGGGTCTAAGACTGGTACTTGTCATTACAGTTAGTACTACCTTTGAAAGATTGTATTGTTTTGTCAACGATATGTTAACTACGTAACCCGCAATCTCTCTGGTTATAAGTTCAGTACTCTGCTCGAAGGTAACCACTGAGGAACGTTTCATTTGTTCACCCTCCTAAATTTCCTTCTTTGTTTGTTTATACATTTTGTTTCTTCTCTGTGTAAGATTTGGTTAAAACGAAGCCATATTCGACTTTGAAGTAGTTGTTCCTTGAATTCAGAGAGTAAAAATAAGTATTAATATAATTTATGTAGTAGATTTGAATCTTTGTTATTTTCCGCTTGTATTAAAAAAATGGAATTATCTTTGACCCAGCTAAGAAACTAATGATGGGACTCTCATGTGCGAGGGAACCCATCAGTTTCTTCAACTCGTTCTCTTCCTCTGCTCTTTGAAAAATTCTTTAGAAGTTTCATTACAGAGCTCAAGCATATATCATAGTAGCAGTCATGACAACAAGAAATACTGGAAGATTTACCTAAAACAAAATATGCTTCCTATTGGACCCTAAAGATAAGTGAATCGTCGTTGATTTTATGTTCTTTCAGTTTCTCCTATTCTTGTTATGTTATATAATTTTAAATAGGTTTATCACGGATATAAGTGGTAACTTTGTCTTATAGGTACATCATTATCACCATTGGTTCTCATAGATAAAGGTCCGCTTAAGAAAGGTACTCGGGTTCCTTTCTGGGAATGCAAAACCCTACATTCTAAATCCAAGAAACAAGGTTGGATATATTTTTCAACTCTTCATAGGTTGTTTCTTTATTAATAAATTTGGGAAGGCTTATATACATACTTCCATACCTATCTAAGCTCATTCTCACATGCACAAGTATAGGAATTTCTCTCTCATAGATTTTACTAATTAATACAATACTTTCCTCTACCGCGACCTTCTCACGAAATTATTGTAACTTCAAAGCGGGAACTAAACTCATTTTACTTTGGTTGTATTTCTGTAGCTTGGTCATGAGAGATTGGTATTAATATAAAATATAATTATCTTAACTAGTTATTGCTGTAGTTTTCCTCTTATTCTCCTGCATCTATTGTAGTCTACTTTGTAGTTTCTGAAGCTTCAAAATAATCGATAAGGAACATCGATTTTCCATTCCTATAAGTAGTTAAATTAATTTTCCTTCTTTTATGCATGAAGTGTTTAAAGGATTCCAATGCTACCTAGTACTTTATAAGTCCACTAGTTAACTTCTTGAAAGTCAGAATGAAATATGACTTACACAGATTTTATTAAGTCTTCTTTTCTCATAGTGCTAACTAGAATATAAAATTCTAAGTAGAAAATCATAAAGTGATTATTTAATTTCATGTACTTACAAACCTTTATACAGATCCCATTCTGTAATACACAATAGTTTATGTAATTACACACCAAACATTAATCTCAATAGAAATCATAAGATACATTTGTACATGTTCACTCATGTAGCATTCTGTAGTTTTTTTCCCTTGGTCTAGATATTTCATTGTTATAATTATTTAGTAACTATTCTACTATACATAGTTCATACAACTATACATATTGTTTCCATCTTCCTTTCTCATGATTATCAACAAAATGCGTAATCCCATATTATGTATAAAGAAGGTGATCCATTTAACTTCTACAAAATGCATGCGTCTATATAAAACTGATTTTGTAGCATACATTTAATTCTGTAGCTACATATTAATAAAGAAATTCAACATAAACAGTAAAATAAAACACCTCTATATAGATCAAGTTCTGTACTGTGAAATTTAACATCTAACAGTAATGAAAAGGGATCTATATCAAATACATATATGAAATCGTGATGCTAGAAAAATAAGTGGAACAACCACATTCCATCCAACCGTAGATCCAGAACAACCACAATTACTTGTCCTGCTCACTCCCTAGCCTGACCATGACTCTATAAGGGAAAACTGAGCATCACTTCCATGGTGAAACAAATAAAGCATGGACAGTTTCTTCACAAATGTGTTTCTCCACACTCCCAACATTTCAATGGTTCTCTGGGGCTTTCCGCTATCTTTTTAAATCCCAAATTGACTGGTTTATTGCCCCCCTGAGCTTGATGTGTGTTGGAGGAATAGTCATTCCTTTGGAATCCTTTAGTCATGTTACGATAAGGAGTTGGTTTGAAACCTTTCTTCCGTTGATTCAGTTTATCCCTCTTCTTATCTTTCCATGCCTTAGGAGTTTCATATCTTTGATTATACTCTTCATAAGACATTCTGGCTTTCCTAAATACATCATTCAATGATTTAGGATTATCAAATTCAATTATGTCTTTATAAGACCGTGGTAGACAACTCAGGAACCTTTGAATTTTTATTTTATCTTCTTTGATATAAAGCACAAATCTTAGCAGATCTAGAAACTTATTAATTAGATCATCCATAGACATTTGTCCTAGTCACAATTCATAAAATTCTTTAGTCTTTCTTTCATAATAAATTTCTGATAGGTATTGTATCCTTTTCTTTACTGTAGATGCTTTGTTTTATGTCATGTGTGTGTCCTTAGAAGAGTTATTTTCTCTTTCTGTTTCATGACTAGAATCTTTTGATGACTTTTTACTAACCTTCTCGTCCATTTCATTATTTCTTGGAATTTTCTTTGTTGCTATACTACGTAACAACATTTCATTAATTTCCTGTTGATCTTCCTGAGCTTTATTTAATTTTTCATTATCATCTTTAAACACCTGCAATTCCACGAGGAGATTCTTCATCGTTTCCAACACCTGGGTGGTTGAACTTCCTTCGCTGTGTCTAGGAAGTTCTTGATTATTGCTTCTCTCAGGTCTGTCTCTTCTATTCTACACTGACATTTTTACCAAAGACAATTTTGACACAATCTGTTTGTAACAATAAAATATTTTTTTGTTAGATTTTTCACTTAAAATAATTTTCTCATGTCGCCCTCATGCCTAAGTGTTGTAACCTAACTCTGATACCATATTTAACATACCCCATATTTACATCTATTTTATTTATTTATTGAATAACTTTAAACAATAAGGATATATCTCTTTGTCGATTCCTACCTTGATTTAGGTAAGATTTTAAAGTGTGAGCTACATAATTTCTCAACTTATCGCCTCATTTAATTCCATTTAGAAAATGTTACCACATGATAATTTGGCTATCCAAAGATAAGGTTTCCCTCTAAGGTTAAGAGGAAACCTATTCTTTTGTTTATTTACAACCACACAAACATACTAACCTTTTAAGTTAATGTTACTTAGGCAAAGGTGAGTCGTGTAATGTAGAAAAGGTAAGGGGATTTGCGTACCAGGATATCACGTACATGATAAGTTGAGTTGTTCTTGATTAAACCATGATTTGGTAAGGACATAACCACGAAGCCCTTGTCAATTTGGACAGTCCAAAACTTTGTGAGGGAAGGATGTGTCTCTATTTAAATAACTATGTACGTACTAGCCCACCCTGCCAGTTCTGCAACCAATATTATCCTTACTACTCATGGGTGTCACATGGATTGGACAGTAAGGAAATCTATAACCAAAACGAGCAAAGGGCTCGAGGTATAGTTCTAATTGAATGCGAAAGTTATGTATCAATACTCTCATCATACATCCTTATCATTCGTTACCGGGAGTGTTTTTCCTTTTGGCTCATAACCTGAAAAAAATCCATTGTCTGGCAATAGAGAGGAAAAAGGGTCGAGCTTAAGAGAGAACTATCATGCTCAGAGACGTTCTAGTTAAAAGTTGGGTTTCAATCTTTTAAATTAACAATAATTTAAACATAAATATACATATATCTCATCGTCGGCATTATTTTTTCCTTTAATTCCTTGATACATAAACTGTCTTATGTTATAAGGTCTCTTATCTCTGTTCTATAGAAAAAATCAGAACTCAATTGTATTAACCATTATTTCTTTCACAAGCTTATTTCTTTGTTTGGACCATGCTGAATGGAGAACTGTTAGGACCTAGAAATGTCCGTTTTTCACTATATCTTTTACCCTTTCAAACTTATCATTCCTATGCTAAATGCCTATTTTAATACTGCCAAGACCCTTTTTCCTAAGGTATGAGTCATTAATCTTTCTTTGATATTCTTACTTATTTAACACGTTTGATTGGTAGTATTTCTCATATTTTACCCATAAATGTGCAACTAATGATCAAAATGTGTAGAACAACCAAGACTTAAAGAAAGATCGTTTTTGTTACACCAATTGTTACAGTTGTGTGCTAGTGTTTCATGCTGTTACACAACTACAACAATCACGCACATTTCTTGGAAGCTGTCACACTTGATGCAACATATGCCCACTTATCCTGTAAGCTGTTACATCAACTGCAACATATGCGCACCAATTCTAAAAGTTGTTACACTCGCTGCAACAGATGGCCACTGATCTTGAAAGATAAATCCTGAAGAATGATCCTCTGTTGTTACACGTTTTGTCTCACTCTGATGCTTTGTCCAAATTTGATGAATATGACAAATCTCTTGTATCTTATTAATAGCTTGAGAATCTAGGATTCTCAAGGCTGTTATGAGTCTATTTTGAACTAAATGACTCCATCTTTAAATAGCAGAGATTTTGTAATCATTAACAACAGAGATTGGCCGTGGAATTGTGAAGTAAAGTGAAGCAACTTGCAATTGAACAATTTTGGCGATTTTAATAAAGAAGGCGACTTGAGTTTCTCCAACCTACTGTGATCTCTTTGAGTGGATTCAGTGAGAAGGAAAGGGCCCACCTTCCTCACAGACTCCCCTCTATTTTGTTGTTTTAGATTAGCTACTTTGATTTATGTGAATAACCTATTAGCATTCTTAGATCATAATTGTTGTTACAGTTTAGTTCCTTTCTGTCAAATGTGCATCAGTGTGTCTCATGAGAATCAGAAGTCAAGTGTTGTATACTGTTGGAGAATTGTCTTTCTGTACTAGATAAAAATTTTCTTTCAATAATAAGTAATTAGAAGTGTGAATTTACTCCCTGCAACTAAAGTAGATTTCCTTTCTGCAATTAGCACAGAATTCATTTTTGAGAGGATAAAATAGAAAATTAGAATAAGATAGATAATCCAGGATTCTTATACACTCATCAATATAGATTTCAATTAAGCAAGCGTGATTTCAATCCTGCAACAGTAGATTAGAACTCCAGTTGTGTCAGCAACTTGTGCTAGTGTTTAGTTTTCCAAAACTCTGTTTTCTTTCAAACTACAACTTGATTAATGTTTGCTTTCATCAATCTAGCATAGACTGTGCACAATTATCTTGCAATAACAAAACTTCCCTGGGTTTGACAATTTATATTGAACACCTTAATTATCTATTTATTTAGACAATTAAAGTGCCCAACATTTTGGCGCCGTTGCCGGGGAAGATAATTATAGATTTTTGTAAGCACATTGGTTTTCTTTTCTTAGGAATGAATAATTCTGCATGAATCGAGGAACAAGAGGACGTATTCCCAAAAAAACTAACCCTATAGGTACCAGAGGACGTGGAGGAAGGAACTCTACACTGGGAATACCAACCTTTGTTGATGAGATTATAACCATGGCAGATTCTTCTTCAGGATCTATCTTCTTCCCTTCAAATCCTCCAAGGAGACAAATTCCTCAGTCATCAGAACTTCCCTAGCTTGAAACATTTCTTTCATCAAGGGCTGAAGCTGAGAGTTTGTCACCAAAAAATTAGCAAGCAACACTGGAAAATATTGAAGATCGATGAAGTATAGCTCGGCCAAGAGAAAGACCAGAAGAAGTTGTTTATCAAATTAACAGACATATAGTCACTAAGGAGGAGTGGGAAGCTTACTGTATTGAGTGGAACGAGAGAGTATCCATGGAAAATCAAGGATATAATGAAGAGGAGTTCGACCGAGAGAAGCCACAGAACAATGAAGATCAGGTAAATGATGAAAATACTATCTCTACCCTTGTTTTTCCTATTACTAATATTCCTACAAGGGGGATAGCTACTATGAAGAACATACCTCTTTCAGCCCTACCAAATTTCCATGGATTGTCTACGGAGGATCCAGATGATTTTTTGTTTGAATTTGATATTTTGTGTAGAAGCTATGACTACACTACTACTGCGCAGAAACTTAAACTATTTCCAGCCACATTGAAGGGAAATGCGTTAAGATGGTTCATGAGTCTTGGAGGAGAGAATATCTCAACATGGGTACAAATGAGGCATCTTTTCCTGAACAAGTACCAAGACTACTGTCGAACAAGGGAATGAAGGGAGGAACTGTTCAAGATGTCTCAGAAAGAGGATGAGACCCTTGAAGATTTTGTAGAGTGACTCCAGTACAATCTACAAAGGTATGGACATTCAGATGTGAGTAAGGACATTCTGAAAACTATTTTGCTAAAAGGGGTTAGAGATGATTGTTTAGACATGCTTAATATGCTTGGAAAGGGAAATATATATAAGGAATCCTATGAAGACATTGTAAATCTTTGCAAGAGATGTTCTCGAGGAACTACAAAGAATAAGTCAGTTACAAAGGATACCACTTTTTCAAGGGTACAAAAATCAGCCAATGGAGGGGCAACAAGAGAAAAAATAGGTAATCTATTAGAAGATTTCAAAACATAAATGATTAAATCTTTTGCTTCACAAATTGATACTCTGCAGATTAAACAAAAACAAGCAAAAGTAGAAAAGGCATTGTCCATTTTATGGCCAAAGTGCAGAGACAAACATCCGAAAAGGGAATGCCCATTGAACAATGTTCAGGTATGTCTTATTTGTGAATTGGATCATCCTACTGAAAAATGTCCCTCTTTACCAGGTGTAAAAGCATCAATGAAGGTGACTAATGAAGAAGTGGAGGTTTCCTATCTAATTACACAAAGAAGACACTGACAGCTAAGAGGCCAAGGTATGAGCTGTCAATTCTCTCCTACAACACTTAATTATTTGAACAATCAGCTACCTTATGGCCAGATTGAATGTTCCCCCTCCAAATCCAATTCTCCCTCCTTATCAGGATTCCAATGCATGGTTACCTATGCCCCAACAACATAGTCACCATGGGCAATGGAACTCATATTGGAGAGGCCCTCAACAATAACTTAGCTATCAAAACCATCAACCGAACCTCTATCAACAACAGGTCCAACCCCAGTATCAGCAACAACAACTAGAGTTACCTCCCAATGCCCCACAGAACAATCCTCCCTTACGACCTCAGATGCATGTGCAACCTAACCCAAACCCAAATAATAAGTCCGTTCAGAATATTGATATATATAATGTGTCACCTCTATCTATTACTCCTATGCCTTGTGATGAGTTAAAATTAAGATCAGGGAGAATAGTCAAGCCCATAATTGAATATGCTCCATCTTCAGAATCAGAAAAGGAATCAAAAGAAAAACCATCTGTCGATACAGAAGAAATTAACCAGTCTATTAAAAAATCAGCAGACCCCCATTCCCTGAAAGATTGGAAATTACCAAAACTGTGGACTTACCATCTTTCAATCTCTTAGGAGAATTGAAAAACCTGTATGTTAACATTCCACTATTGCAAGCGATTAGAGATGTCCCTATTTATGCCAATACTGTAAGATATCTCTGTATCAGAAGACCTGGAAGGAAACCTAGGGACCCCCTCACAGTGCATGTAGTGGGGGACTTGTCTAAACTGATGTTAGGAAAAACCCCACCCATTAAGTATGGTGAGCCAGGAAACCCTACAGTCACTGTCAAAATTGGCCAAACACTTATTCCCCATGTGTTAGTTGACGTAGGGGAAGCAATTAATATTATGCCAATAGAAACTACACAATTGTTGCAACTCAGAACACAAGTCTGACCTACTCCTACTGTTTTAGAATTAGTTGATCGTTCCACCATCAGACCAGAAGGAGTAATCGATGATTTAGTCATTTTAGTTGATTCATGGGACTATCCTGCTGATTTTGTCATTTTTCAACTCAAAACCCGTCTGGGGGGCCACCCTCTAATCCTAGGACAACCATGGTTAGCTACAACTGATGCCTTCATTGGTTGTAGATCTGGTTCCATGACCATCACTGATGGTTATGACACAAACAAACTTACCTTGTATCCTCATGCTACACCCAATATGGAACCCATAAATTCTTTATGGATGGACATTGAGGATGAAAGTGCTCTGCCTGTGTTAACCATAGGAAAATCCCTGAGTTTCAAAGATGATACAGAGGATGATTTAATCAACTATTTTATCTGTGACCCCTCTACTGTTACACATAACACGCAGCACCGATTGATTGGAATCTTTGACCCTATTTCCCAGGAAGAGATGAGCCCAAAAATGTTCTCTGAAACTTCTGTAAATCAAATCGGTTCAGTTGTAACAACAAATGCGGAAACAAAAACAATCAAATTATTTCCCAAAGTCATTTCTAAGAGCATCATTGTAGAAATTGAACCTGGAAAAACCCTGAACATCAATCCTGATTTATCTATTGTTGAAACTCGTCAATTGATGAAATTACTAATTGAACATAAGGAGGCATTTGCCTGGGATTACATGGACATGAAAGGAATTTCTTATGAATTATGCACCCACCATATATACATCAAGGAAGAATGCCGACCCATTTTCCAACCCCAAAGGAGGATGAACCCTAATCTTAAAGAAATAGTTAAAGAGGAACTCCAAAAACTTCTCAATGTTGGATTCATCTATCCTATATCAGACAACGAGTGGGTTTCACCATTGGTTATTGTACCTAAAAAGAATGGTAAGTGGAGAGTGTGTGTGGACTATAGAGCCCTGAATAAGGCCATGTAGAAGGATCATTTCCCTCTGCCATTTATTGATGAGGTTCTAGACAACCTAGCTGGGAAAAAGTTTTTCTCTTTCCTAGGTGGATTTAGTGGCTATAACCAGATAAAAATTTCTCCATGGGACCAAGATAAGACCACCTTTACCAGCCCTTGGGGTACATTTTCCTACAAGGTTCTCCCATTTTTCTTGTGTAATGCGCCAACCACTTTCCAGAGAGCTGTAATTGGTATTTTTTCAGATATGGTGAATGGCTATATGGAGATATTCATGGACGATTTTACACCTTATGGTATTGATTTTGATCAAGCCTTGACTAATCTGGAAAAAGTTCTCAAAAGATGTATATAGTCTCATCTTTATTTAAGCACAAAAGAATTCCATATGATGATGAGCGAAGGTGTGGTGTTGGGACACTTCATTTCTTATGTAGGAATTCAGGTAGACCCAACCAAAATCCAGGTAATTTTGGACATTCCAACTCCAACAACTCAGAAAGAGGTAAGAAGTTTTTTAGGGCATGCTGGATATTACAAGAGATTCAATAAAAAAAATTCCAAACTTGCCTCTCCCTTGTTTTTCCTATTAACAAAAGATGTTGACTTTCATTGGACTGACAATTGTGAATTATCTTTTATAGATCTGAAACAAAAATTATCCACAACTCCCATTTTAAGAGGGCCCAATTGGGCTTTGCCTTTTCACATTTCTTCAGATGCCTCAGACACTGCAATTGGTGCAGTACTAGGGAAACAGGAGGACAAAGAACCCTATGCTATCTACTATATCAGCAAGAACATGGCTCCTGTTGAGTTAAATTATACAGTTACTGAAAGAGAATTCTTGGCAGTAGTTTATGCAATCAGGGATTATGTCACTGGTTATCCTACCTTTATTCATACTGATCATAAAAAAATTAAATATCTGATGAATAAACCTATTAATAATGCCAGAGTAACAAGATGGTTGTTATTACTTCAAGAATTTGACATCACTATAGTAGATAGACCATGGAAAGAAAATGTGGTTGTTGATTTTCTCTCAAGACTGCATATAAATGATGATAATTCACCATTAGATGATTCCTTTCCAAATGAACATTTTTTTGTCGTATCTTCTCACTCACCTTGGTATGTCGACATTGCTAATTACTTGGTTGCAAGGAAGGTACCTCCACATCTATCACCAAGAGAAAGACGAAAAATCATTCATAAGAGTGCTCGATATAGTTGGATAGAGGGATACCTTTTCTACACAGGCCTGGATCAAGAAATCAGGCGATGTGTGAGGGATGATGAAGTTTATGAGATGCTCAAAGCTTGCCATGATGGCCCTTGTGGGGGTCATTTTCCTGATAAAAGGAATGGACATAAAATTTTAAGGATGGGTTATTTTTGGCCCACCATATTTCAAGATGCCAAAAAGTATGTCTAGGCCTATGACAGTTGCCAACGAATGGGTTAGCCAAATCATAGGGATGAGATGCTTCTCCTGCCTCAAGTAGTGTTAGAGCCTTTTGAGAGATGGGCCATGGAATTTTTAGGGCCCATTAACCCACCTTCTAATCAGACAGTTTATATATTGGTCTTTACAGACTACATGACCAAGTGGGTGGAGGCAAAAGAACTCATCAGGGCCTCAGAAGAAGCTGTCTTAGCATTCTTGTTTGAAGATATCTTTGTTAGGTTTGGAATTCCCAGAGAATTAATAACTGATGGAGGACCCCCTTTCACATCACATAAGTTTGAATCCCTACTCAGTCAATATCATGTTTTACATAGAACAACTTCTCCATACCATCCACAAGGTAATGGCCAAGTAGAAAGTACCAAAAAAGTCATAGAAGTTATTCTTATTAAGATAGTGAGAGAACATCATAGGGATTGGTCTGACAGATTGCATGAAGATCTATGGGCTTATATAACTACTTGGAGGAACACAACTGGGTTTTCTCCTTATGAGCTTGTATATGGAAACAACCATTTTTTTCCCATTGAATTCGAAATCAAAACCTTAAGAACTACATCAACAGTCAACCTTGACTTGACTATGGCACAGAAGGCCAGACTGCAGCAACTCAATGAACTTGATAAAAAGCATTTGGATGCTATTCATCAAACCACAGTGATTCAACAACAGAGAACAAAATGGCATGTCTGAGTCATCAAGAATAAATTATTCCAAAAAGGGGATTGTGCTCTCTTGTATGATTCGCGCTTTAAAGAATTTCAGGGTAAGATGCGTACACGATGGATTAGACCTTACAAGATAGAAATTGTTTTTCAATACACAGTTATATGCAAATGGTCGGGTTAATTACTATTGATGGATCCAATACACAATTATATGCAAATGGTCATCGCTTACGCCTGTATCAATGTCCACTTTCCAAGGAAGAATTTAAATCGAGATGTACCGCTGATATAGATTACCAATTTTTAAAGGGAACGAAGCCTGCTCCTTCCCCTTATGAACTTTAGGAAATTTTGTTTTCAAATAAAATTTTGTATATAAATAAGTTGTGCAAATTTGAAATTTTCTGATTTTGCTTCATGCATTTTCATTTCTCTATTTTTTTTTTCTAATAAATTTAGCCTAGAAAGGTATCAGATAGTTGCTTGTGTGCAGATAAACTGAAGAACAACAAGATAGATTACAACAGAAGACGCCAAAGGATTAGTTTTTGAAAGTTGAAAAACTTCTTAAAAGCTAAGTATTTCTGTGTTCGGCCTGATTTACATGTTGTTACACCCTTTGGCCGATTTACATGTTGTTACACCCTTTTGGCTGATTTCCATGCTGTTACACCCTTTGGCCGATTTACATGTTGTTACACCCTTTGGCCGATTTACATGCTTTTACACCCTTTTGGTCGATTTACATGTTGTTACACCCTTTTGGCCAATTTGCATGCTTTACACCTATTCCCAACTCTCTTTCCCTGCATGTTGTTACACCCTTTTACGAAAAATTGGCCAATTTACATACTGCTACACCTAGTGCCACAATTCGGCCAAAATATCTGTTGATACACCTATTGCTATTTTTCCTTTTGGCTAGTTTCTACACTGCTTCACCACCTTCTTAGCATTTCTGCCATTTCTACATACAACAACATTTCTATTTTGTCAAGATTTCTGCTATTTTTGAAAAATTAATTTATGCTCTCTCTGTCCCACAAGAGCCGCTTCATAATACTTAAACTCCACATCCGCAAATTTTCAACGGTATGACCATAGAAAGGACTCCACTTATGCTCCACTTGTCATATCATCATTTCTCACATTCAAGAGTCATATCTCATTATTACAGCCACTCTGCGTGGATCAAATAGTGGTTGGATAGTGCAGTTACTCCGACAACTAAGCTCGGGTGGTAAGTTATGAGGTACACTGCTAATCTTACGTGTCTAATTGATATGGATATGAAATCACGCTTTCATGACTACCTAACTGATTGTCCTAATCCATTAAATCGCGATCCAATAATATTAGTTCGGGGGGAATGAAAATCCACGTCGACCTAACCACAAAATTCCTTTTTACATTTCACCTCCGCCACCTTCTAACCCCGTTTTTTTTTTTTTTCTGTGACGCTGTGTTCTTCATGCAAATCCACGATAGACTTGCTCTGTCTCTGGTTTAGGTGTTGATTTCTCCTCCTATTTTACTGTCTAATACAAGCACAACATCATGGGAGGAACACCCATAAGATATGAGCCAGAAAATCTCAATACATTGTTGTTGCACACGAATGTTTATCAAATATTTCTGTGGGCTGGCTAGATTCCCTATTTTAAGAAGCTGTAGGGGTTTAATGAAGCAGAATTCTTACAGTTCAGTCAGAATCTCACATATGGCTATTCAATGGTGCATAGAGTGCGGATTCTAGTGACAGAAGAGAGCATAACGACTGTGACAGGATTTCCGATCACGAGAGTCAAATGGTTTAACAGGAAAGCGCATCTTCCCGATGCACATAAGGTTTTTCTCATGGGAAATGACCGAGTACAGACCAAAGGCCGCGATGCAGATGTCAGTTCCTTACCAGAGCCATGGGGGGAGGTATCAGAATTCGTAAAAAGGTACATTACATGTGAAGGGAGATATCAAGTTGTTTATTTTTCTGATTTTTTTCTACTATCACATTTGCGACATCGGAATCTAATCAACATCCCTTACTACCTACTTCAATCCCTGCATAATATGGCTCAATTTGTTAAGAAATCCAAGCACTCCATGAATTGTCTTTCAAATCATAGAATAATAGGATTGTTGATTCATAACAGAATGGGAATTACTAATGACCCATTACCTGAGCCAATTCCTGTGCCTGCTGTTATAGACAACCCATAACAGTCAAATCCTGTACCCTCGACTGCACCAACAGTTAACACCCCGACTGTAGTTGCTCGCAAGTCAACTTAGAACACCAAACGCAAAATCTAAAGCACCTCTCACACTGCTCAGAAACGCCTTGATATTCTTGAACCAGAACAATTAAACCCTCTGCCCTCAGTGGTGGTTGAGCCAACAATTGACAGCAAAATCCTTGGACCAAATCATGAGCCTCATCCCTTTGCTGCAATAGCCGTGTTTTAGGAACTCCCTTAGAACCTTAAAGCTAAGAAAAGGAAATTCCTTCCTTCTGTCTCTACACTACCCAGGACAAGAAATAGGTTAGAGAGATTCACTGTAACAACATCTCCAACATCCACTACAACTGCAAGTACCTCGATTCCTTCTCCTATGGCACCAACAACAACTCAAAATCCACCTATTTATGTAACAGTAGTTCCAATATCTATTGTATCTGCCAATGAATCAATTCAGCCATTCGAACGTCAATCTAGACAAGAAGATCAGAAGAGAATCGACAAAAGAAACTCTCCTAGTGCTGCAACAATAGTTCAGACCCCTATTATCACTGCTACTGAATCGCCTCAGAAAATCAAAACTAATCCTACAAGAATATCTAAGAGGGGCATCAACAGGGTAGTACCATATGCTTCCACAGAGTATCCTGAGTTCGCTCATACTCAGACCCTACCAGAATTTATGGAGGTACGTATTCCAGGTTTCACATTGTGTAAGGAATTTCAGGCTACCATTTTATCATTACAGGAGGAATGTACATGAGTTACAGCAGAATAATCGGCTTTGCTTGATGATTTTTCACATCCCTCGATGACTGATGAAGTACAGATTCTACCAGACCCTATCATTCCAGAATTTCCTCCCTGTATAGTTGTTGAAGAACGCCCTCCTTCTTCTTGTCAAATTGTTGAAGAACACCCTTCCTCTCCGAAGCCCATGAAAAAGAAAGACAATGTTTTTGTCTCTACTTTACCTAGGAGGAGAACTCAGTTAGCAAGGTCTACTGCAACAACAATGGGATGGACGGATATGGAACATGAAATACCTATTCTTCATCCATTACCCTCCATTACTATAGACACTGCTACACAAGAACCAATACCCTCATATGACATGGTTGTTACAGAAGAACCAGTTGCCCAGGAAGAGACTATTTAGCAAGATACCACCATCCCTAACTTAGCTGCTACACAAGAACCAACTATCCAGGCAAAGACAATTCCACAAGAATCAGTCAGGCCAGAATCAACTGTTACACCAGAACAATTCCTGGGTGTATCTGCCATACAAGAACCAATTACACAAATTTGAGAGGATGTGTCACTTGCTCAACTTTTTTCTCAAATTGAGAAGAAGATCCAGGACACAACAAATTCCAGGATTATTGAACTATTAAAAGAAAATGACAGCCTCAAAGCAGAGTTGGATTCCTTAAGAGATGAATTACAGGTGGCTTGTCAGAACAATCCAGAGCAGATAGCTTTAGACATATTATCACTTAGAAAAGATGTTATGGACCAACATAGAGAGCTCATGTGCTCTGAATGTGGTAATATCTATTTTGAAGCAGGCTATAAAATAGTAAAAGTACCAGTCACCGGCCAGCCTGAAGAACCAGTCAATCTCTCAGTTAAACAGAATTTGACCTTACTGCTCCACAAGAACCATTAAGAAAGAGGAGATACCTATGTAATAGAGTAGTTGTTGGTTCACCAACAACTCAAACACAAGAACCTCTGTTGCACTCTGCTCTTAAAGGCAAGGCAAGCATGACAAATTTTTGAGCTAACAGATATTGGGGGTACACATAGTTTTGCATATAGGTACTTAACGAATTGTCTTAACAGTTTACATGGGAGGAGTCATATCCCTACTTCAGATTCAGTGACAGGTTTGAAAGTGTTTTTGCATGAGGACATGCAATGTCTTCAGTTGGGGGGCATGTTAGGACCTAGAAATGCCCCTTTTTCACTATATCTTTTACCCTTTCAAACTTATCATTCCTATGCTAAATGCCTATTTTAATACTGCCAAGACCCTTTTTCCTAAGGTATGAGTCATTAATCTTTCTTTGATATTATTATTTATTTAACACGTTTGATTGGTAGTATTTATCATATTTTACCCATAAATGCGCAACTAATGATCAAAATGTGTAGAATAGCCAAGACTTAAATAAAGATCGTTGTTGTTACACCAATTTTTACAGCTGTGTGCTATTCTTACATGTTGTTACACAACTACAAAAACTGTGCACCTTTTCTGGAAGATGTCACACTTGCTACAACAGACGCCCACTTATCCTGGAAGATGTTACACCGAATGCAACATATGCACACCAATTCTAAAAGTTGTTACACTGACTGCAACAGATGGCCACCGATCCTGAAAGCCAAATCCTAAAGAATGATCCTCTGTTGTTACACGTTTTGGCTCATGCTGATGCTTTGTCCATATTTGCTGAATATGACATATCTCTTGTATCTTATGAACATCTTGAGAATCTGGGATTCTCAAGGCTGTTCTGAGTCCATTTTGAACTAAATGACTCTGTCTTTAAATAACAAATCTTTTGTAATCATTAACAACAAAGATTAGCTATGGAATTGTGAAGTAAAGTGAAGCAACTTGTAATTGAACATTTTTGGTGATTTTAATAAAGAAGGCGACTTGAGTTTCTCCAACCTACTGTGATCTCTTTGAGTGGATTCAGTGAGAAGGAAAGAGTTTCTCTGTCATAGATTTTATTAATTAATAAAATACTTTCCTCTATCGTGACCTTCTCACGAAATTATTGTAACTTCAAAGCGGGAACTAAACTCATTTTACTTTGGCTGTATTTCTGTAGCTTGGTCATGAGATATTGGTATTGATATACAACGCAATTCTCTTAACTAGTTATTGTTATAGTTTTCATCTTATTGTCCTGCATCTATCGTAGTCTACTTTGTAGTTTCTGAAGCTTCAAAAGCATCAACAAGGAAATCTGATTTTCCATTCCTATAAATAGTTAAATTACTTTTCCTTCTTTTATGCATGAAGGGTTTAAAGGATTCCAATGCTACCTAGTACTTTATAAGTCCACTACTTAACTTTATGGAAGTCGTAAAAAAATATGACTACAGAGATTTTCTTAAGTCTTCTTTTTTGAGAGTGATAACTAGAATATAAAATTCTAAGTAGAAAATCATAAAGTGATTATTTAATTTCATATACTTACAAACCTTTATACATATCCCATTCTATAATAAACAATAGTTTATAGTTTATGTAATTACACACCAAACATTAATCACAATAGAAATCATAAGATACATTTGTACAAACATTAATCACAATAGAAATCATAAGATACATTTGTACAGGTTCACTCCTATAGCATTCATATATAACTCTTTTCCTAGTAATCTAAATTTTGTAGTTTTTCTTTCTTGGTCTAGATATTTCATCGCTATAATTATTTAGTAACCATTCTAATATACATAGTTCATACAAATATACATATTGTTTCCATCTTCCTTTCTCGTGATTATCAACAAAATGTGTAATCCCATATTATGTATAATGAAGGTGATCCATTTAACTCCTACACAATGCATGTGTTTATATAAAAATGATTTTGTAGCATACATTTGATTCTGTAGCTGCATATTAATAAATAAATTCAACATAAGCAGTAAAAAAAAACACCTCTATATAGATCAAATTCTGTATTGTGAAATTTAACATCTAACATTAATGAAAAGGGATCCATATCAAAAACATATCTGAAATCATGATGCTGGAAAAACAATTGGAACAACCACATTCCATCCAACCGTAGATCCAAAACAACCACAATTACTGGTCCTGATCACCCCCTAGCATGACCATGACTCCATAAGGTAAAACTGAGCATCACTCCCACAGTGAAACAAATAAAGCATGGACAATTTCTTCGCAATTTCTTCGGCACTGTCCGCTATCTTTTTAAATCCCAAATTGACTGGTTTATTTCCCCATTGAGCTTGATGTGTGTTGGAGGAATAGTGATTCCTTTGGAATCCTTTAGTCATTTTACGATAAGGGGTTGGTTTGAAACTTTTCTTCCATTGATTCAGTTTATCTTGCTTTTATCTTTCCATGCCTTAGGAGTTTCATATCTCTGTTTATACTCTTCATAACACATTCTGGCTTTCCTAAATACCTCATTCAATGATTTAATATTATCAAATTCAATTATGTCTTTATATATTGCGGTAGACACCTCAAGAACCTTTGAATTTTTATTTCATCTTCTTTGATATAAGGCACAAATATTAGCAGATCTAGAAACTTATTAATTAGATCATCCATAGACATTTGTCCTAGTCGCAATTCATAAAATTCTTTAGTCTTTCTTTCATAATAAATTTCTGATAGGTACTGTTTCTTTTTCATTACTGTATATTCTTTGTTTTTTGTCATGTGTGTGTCCTTAGAAGAGTTGTTTTCTCTTTCTGTTTCATGACTATAATCTTTTGAGGAATTTTTACTAACCTCCTCGTCCATTTCATTATTCCCTGGACTTTTATTTGTTGCTATCCTACGTAACAACATTTCATTAATTTCATGTTGATCTTCATGAGCTTTCTTTAATTTTTCATTATCAACTTTAAGCACCTGCAATTCCACGATGAGATTCTTCATCGTTTCCAACACCTAGGTGGTTGAACTTCCTTCTCTATGATGCTCTGGGTTTCTAGGAAGTTCTTGACTATTGTTTCTCTTAGGTCTGTCTCCTCCATTCTACGCTGACATTTTTACCAAAGACAATTTTGACACAATCTATTTGAAATAGTAAAATAATTTTTTGTTAGATTTTTCACTTAAAATAATTTTCTGGTGTCACCTTTAGGCCTACGTGTTGTAACCTACAACTCTGATACCATATGTAACATACCCCATATTTACATCTATTTTTTTTGTTGAATAACTTTAAACAATAAGGATATAGTGTGAGCTACATAATTTCTCAACTTATCTCCTAATTTAATTCCATTTAGAAAATTTTACCACATGATAATCTGGCTATCCAAATATAAGGTTTCCCTCCAAGGTTAAGAGGAAACCTATTCTTGTGTTTCTTTAGAACCACACAAACATACTAACCTTTTAAGTTAATGTTACTTAGGCAAAGATGAGTCGTGTAATGTGGAAAAGGTACGGGATTTGCGTACTAGGATATTACAAATATGATAAGTTGAGTCGTGCTTGATTAAACCATGATTTTCTAAGGACATAACCACACATTCCTTGTCAATTTGGAAAGTCTAAAACTTTGCGAGGGAGGGATGTGTCTCTATATAAATAACTATGTACGTTCTATCCCACCTAGCCAGTTCTGCAACCAATACTATCCTTACTACTCATGGGTGTCACATGGCTTTGAAAGTAAGGCTATCTGTAACCAATACGAGCGAAGGGATCGAGGTCTGAATCTAATTGAATGCGAAATTTATGTATCAATACTCTCACCATACATCCTTATCATTCATTACCAAGATTGTTTTTCCTTTTGGCTCATAACACGAAAACAAATCCATTGTTTGGTAATAGAGAGGAAAATGGGTCGAGCTTAAGAGAGAACTCTCATGCTCAGAAACCTTCCAGATAAGAGCTAGGTTTCAATCTTTTAAGTTAACAATAAGTTAAACATAAATATACATATATATGGTCGTTGCCATTAGTTTTTCCTCCAATTACTTGATACATAAAATTTCCTAGGTTATAAGGTGTATGATTTCTGGTCTATAGACAAAATCAGAACTCAGTTGTATTATCCATTCTCTTTCACAAGCTTATTTCTTTGTTTGGACCATGTTGAGCGGAGAACCTAAGTCTTCTTTCAAAGCGGGTTAAATCTATAGTATTGTTACGGTTTTTGAACACACACACATATATCCTATTAATGAAGGTGAAGTTTGTTGGAAATACTAATACAACTGAGAGGGGGGGGTGAATCAGTTGTTTATAAGCTTAAACAATTTTATACCTTTTAAATAATTATTAAGATTTCTTCAGGTGTCATCTACCAACATACAACATATGGATAGTAAGAGTAAAGATCATCAGTCACACATAAAA
>SNQJ01S0040431.1:69016-82443 GCA_010110895.2 Picea sitchensis
CGTTGGGTGGAGGGGGGTCCCTTGTCCCACAAACAAGGGGGTCTCATACACCAATTTGGTGTGGCTTGGACGTGACCTTAAAAATAGATTATTATTATTATTATTATTATTATTATTATTATTATTATCAGGATATGCAAGGGAGAACAATGTTATTGCAAATCCCTTTGTCGCAATTCATGTTGTTGCAAATCCCTTTGTTGCAACTTCTATTGCTATAACTCCCCTTTGTTGCAACTGATGTTGTTGCAATTCCCCTTGCTGCAACTCTTGTTGTTGCAACTTCCTTTACTGCAACAAGCCCTGTTGTTGCAACTTCCCTTGCATCTCCGCTCCATTTCCCAAATCTCTCTTCTCCCATTTCCTTGGCTATGAATCCACTTGAAACCCTCCTTCATTTCACACATATGCATTCTCCTATTCCCTTGGATGCAAATCCACTTGCAACCCTCCTTCATTTTGCAAATATCCCTTCTCTCATTCTCTTGGTTGCAACTCCACTTGCAACATTGTTGCATTCGTCAAATATCGACCCTCTCATTTCATTTGTTGCATCTCCATTGTTGTGAATCACATGGTTGCAACTCCACCTGCAACTTTTTTTCATTTTTTCTTTTTCCACCCATACCCTTCTCCCGCACCAACGATGTTGCAATTCCCATCCCCACCACTATTTCACATCGTTGGTTATTTCAACTCTTAGTGTTGCAGCTTCATTGCCACAACTCCCATGCTATGACTCCTATTGCATCCTACACTTCTTAAGTACTGCCATCATCCCATCTCTAGTCGACAAAATCCACAATGTCGATGTTGCAATTCTAGTTAGAACCATTGATGTGACTCCATCCTCCTCCGTCGCAACTCCGACAACATCATACTCTTACAAAAACTCAAGGTAAGACATGATAGGTACGCGTTCCTATCAAAATTTGCAATGAGTGTGTTTTAATGGCATATTTCTATTATGATTCCTCCATAACTGCCACCTAAGAACATAATTCCTATATTCACGATCTCCATACCCGCCACCTTCATTGCCACAATTCCAAATTCTCCACCTAATATCTTGCATTTCCCCTACAATCACAAACAATCAAAGTTAGCATAAGTAAGGAGCCATGCGAGGATCATTGATACTCTAGGAGCCTACTGAACCAATGCCACTTGAGGTTTATGAAAACATTAGACAAATTCTAGGACAAGTTGGCTAGATGGAATACATGTTATGTTTACATGGATATAATAAAAAGATAGCTCTCAAATTTTCCATGAATTACAGAGTTGAACACTCCACCGTATCAGGTATGCACATAGAGGTCACAGAGGAAACAGTGGAAAAAGTCACTGGATTACCTTGAACACGCGAGAGATGGTATCCAGGAGAATTTCACAGCCAAATTTTTATGAGGCAGTTCCTCAAACCAGGAGAGGCTTTAGAAAAGAAAGGGACAGGATTTGAACCCTGGTCTTTTCCACACCCATGGGAGGATGTGGTTGTCTTTGTGCAGTGATACTTCACATGTGAAGGTCGCTACAAAATTGTCTACTTTCAACATATTCGATTGCTTGACCATTTACGCCACAACTAACCGATTTACATGTCATATTTCCTATTCCGAAGACAATTTTATCTCTCATCCAAAGGGAAAAGAACCCTACATAGGTTGTGTCACACCATGGCCTTATCAAACTTATCGTGGAACATGCATTGCACAAAGAAGGCCGCACCTAGAAGAACATCGTCCATCCACCTTTTCTTCTCACCAAAGGCGAAGTGGTTGCACTTCATGTTAATATTATGGTAGTTGCGGGAGGTATTTACCTCCATGTGTAAACCTGACGAGAATATAATATTTTGAGAAGCAAGAAGAAACCCTAATGAGTTGGCTAATAACCCTAGAAGACAAGTCGACTCAAGAGGATAATTTGTATTAGGTTATTATCCTCCAAGAGAAGAAGTCGTCCATAAGAAATATTATATACTGAGTAAATAGGTACCCAGAATTAGAAGTCAGCCGAGGCAGTTAGCCATAATTAGTATAAATACAGGAGGCTAGTCTTCATTTTGGCAGGCATTTTCTCAGAATTGCAGAGCTCACTTGTGCGCACTGTAGTTGCTTAGTTTTGTGTGCAAGTTTGGAGGAGTTGTTGTTGTAGCGAGTAGATTACATTTTGTCTTGGACTATCTCTTGGTTATGGTTTGGATTATCTGATAAGCTCGTGTTTGGTGCGCTATCCTTGGGGAAAGGTGTGCTACCCTTTGTTTGGCTATCTAGCCTAGGGTTTTCTTCCGGAGTGATTCTCTGTCAAGGTTAAGGTGCTCGGAGGGTGGCTTCAGCCCATGGTTGGGTGACAATAGTGATATTGTCGATGGTAAAACGAGCACATCCATTATACTCTAACAGGTTATGGAACCACACCTCCTTCATTCAGTCTAAACACTGGAAGGGAGCATAGCCATAAGGATATTAATCTCGTTGAAGAACTACCACTAGGGTTTCTAGCAGGAGCAATCACCAAAGCACTGTCGCTAGGGTTACTAGCAGGTGCAGTTGCAGAAACCTTAACCCTCTCGTTGAGGCACCTTAAGTGAAGGGATTGACCTACTTTCCGGATAGACTAGTGCACCCTATCCTAGCGCACCTCCTGGTACTCTCAGCAAGCTAAGACGTCAAGTTTGAGTTTCTTGTCAAATCTAGGGTTGACCAAGTCAAAGAAGCCATGACTTACTCTATGAAGTCAAAAAACAAGTTAGATGGAGCTTCTAACTTTAGAACATGGAAGACAAATATTGACCTCATCCTTACCAAGAATAAAGTATTGGATATCATGAAAGAAAAGATCGTGGAACCAGAGTTTGAAGAAGGAAAAGAGAAGGAACCGCAAAACATTGCAGTTATGGAGAAATTCAAAGACAGTGACATCAATTCCATGAGTATCATAGTGGACTCTATAAAATACCACTTGATACCCTACATCTCCCATCTTAACTCATTGAAGAAGATGTACGATGCCCTAACAAACCTCTTCTTAGTCAGAAACATTGGACAAGTAATGAGTCTGAAGAATCAGCTCCATGACATGAAGATGAATGATGATGACAACATAACATCATACTTTGTGAGAATATCCCAGTTAAGAGATCAACTACAAGCTATTGAAGAGATCATTTCAGAGAAGGAATTGGTAAACATAGTACTCAATGGTTTTTCCAAGACATGGGATGCATTTTCCGCAAGCATGAACACAAGGAAGGAGTATCATACATTTGAAGAACTTTGGACTTGTTATGCTCAAGAAGAATCAAGGATCAGTGCAAAAGAGAAACCCCAAAAGAAGTACAATGATCAAGCCTTTATAGCAAGAATCAATAATTTCAGGAACAAAATGAAGTTTGGTTCAAGGAAGCAGCCAAATCAAGAGAGACATGTTAGAAATACAATGCTTCAACTGTCGAAAGTATGGTCACTACAATAATCATTGTCTCGAGCTAAAGAAAAGGAAGGGGACACACAAAGCATCAGTTTTCGAAGAAAATGAACCTACAAAGAAGACCAAGAAGGATAAAACATACTTCTTCTTCTAAGACAAGGTAACAATACTCTTCATAGTTCTTGTACATACCATGTTTTTTGTACATATCTTACATATCTACTTCTTAGAAGATAATGTGTTCAAAGAGAAACTATACCTATGGAAGAAACAAAAAGGATTGCTATCATTATGACTACAAGTCAGACAATACAAATGAAAGGATGAAGTACATCAAACAATTCATGTGGAAGTTATTAGATAAGTAACAGCTGCAAGATAAGCCGAAATCAGAATCAATCTTGAAGTAAAAGAGAAGTAAAAGACAGGAAGAAGTCAACAATCAAGAAGAAATTGGAGGAAGATTTATGACACCTTGCAGAAGGCAATAAGGATGTAGACGGAAGCATGGATTATGGAGGGAGCCGATTATATATTTCCAAAAGAAAAACATGCACTCATACATGAAGCAAGGATTAGGAGGGAGCTAATCTTATGATCCATTCAAGATGATGAAGTATATATCCATGGTAGCAGCCATGAAAGGCAATACGTGTTCAGTTCAACCTCAAAAGAAGTCTTCTTCAAAGAGAAGTCTTAAAGTATCCCTGGTTGTCCATCCACATCCGTAATCCTATGATGAAATAAAGAAGTGGAATCTCTAGGGCATGGAATCTATAATAAATTCCATGGACCCAATAGCTAAAAAGAAACATGAGGAAGAACATGAAGATTCCAAGAAAGAAAGAAAATCCAGAACAACCAGACATTGTATCAAGAATCACAAGATTACCAGCCTAATATGAACTCACTAAAATCAATCAAGCAGAGGAACTGAAAGTTGTGATGAAGGGCAATGTATGGAATACTTATGAATGAAAGTATTGCGATATCTAGAACTAGAGGTTCTCCCAGATGGAGGGAGAAGACTATGATGGTTACTCATTCCAGTAAACCAAACATACCTCTACATGAGCCATTATATCATCTGCAATATCCATGGGTTGGAGTTCTACATCAGATGAATGCAAAGGCTGTTCTCCAGATCAATTGAACAAAGAGCGTATGAAGAGAAACATCAAGGCTTTGAGGAATACCAGAAAGAGACCCTTGTATGCAGATGGAAGAAGACAACTTGGTGGAGAACCTCCAATGCACAGCAGAAGCATGGTGAAGATTTTCTATAACAGAGATATTGTATCAGAATGATTACTCAGAAGATCAGGATGATGGATTGCCAATCCATGAAAAATTTCTCATGGATATGTTCCAATTTGACCCTTGCCACAACGTTGTGATCTAGCAGGAACCAAAGAGGAATCCAACAATGATATACTTTATTGATAAGAGTTATATGAAGCCTTCAGAGAAAACCAGTGTTCCAGACCGAAGTACATTTGAGATCAAGCATTGCATTCTTTGTGATGAAGTCCAGAAAGGAGAAAGTGGTTCTCCAATATATATCTCCACAGATGAGCAGATAAGCAGACATTTTGGTAAAGCTTTTGTCCAAAATGAAAGAGTTTGCATACTCAAGCTGGAGCTCGTGGAGACAACTTCCTTATTGAAAAAGGAAGAGATGACTTCCAGGTTGGGAGGGAGCACTAATGTATTATTGATTTATGGATAGACATTTTTTAGTTCGAAAAATGGTCTAGGATGAGCAGTTCCTATCCATTTTGGAAAGTGGTTTGATATTTCTGATGGATAGGCATTTTCCAGTTCGGAAAATAGTCCAGATCGAACGGCCATTTTCATAATGAAAATGGTTCGATCGATTGTTGATGTACCATAGACAACGATTTCCCATTGTGGTTAACATGGGGAATGGTTTAGGGAATTCTCTCTTCTTGAGATTTACTCAAGAAGACTGGCCCGCCTCGCCGGACAACGATTTTCCATTGTGGTTAACATGGGGGATGGTCCGTTTTGGAGGTTGGTGTAGGAAATTCATTTCCTTAGGAAATGGTCCGGACAGTCATTCCCTAGGGCATATTCATTCTCTCTAGGTTGCACTTTGTTTAGTGTTGGAGGAATGGCCCAGGGTGGGGGATGGTCTAGGTTCAGCAATCAGGGAGAGACATTCCTTAGGGAAGACGCATTCTCTCTAGGTTACACTTTGTCTAGTGTCGAAGGAATGGCCCAGGGTGGGGAATGGTCCAAGCTCAAAAATCAGGACAGTTATTCTTCCTTTCTTGAGAAGAATAGTCTAGATAGCTCATCATTGATGTTTTACCTTTTGAGGGCAGATGCTCTTCCAATATCTCATAGATGTAAGTGGAAGAATGGCCTAGATGATTCAGTTTATATCATAACATTGTTTCTATGCAGGTTGATATCAGATGATTGTCATGAAGACTGTATGTCTCTAGATAGTAGATGTATACTACTGTGGTGGATGTGTTCCATTGTTTGTGACTATATGTCACTAATCAAGTACATGTGTGCTACTTGGTGTGGTAGTGTACCAGTGGATTGTAGTTGTGTACTACTATGGATAGACACAGTTGTGTTCTATTGAATGCTAATGTTTCGATTGCCTTGAATAATATCAACAGTGTTGAAAATGATTATCGGCTAGATGGATAATCAATGGACAGAGATTTCCCAGACGGAAAATGGTTCAGGACATTTATTCTTCTAGGACATATGTCCAGATTAGAAGAATGGCTCTTATGTCACTCTGTGGTGTGAGTGATTTATCCAACATCATGTCTAATTACTCAGATAGAGTATGGTTTCGAGAGATGATGCAGCTGATGACACTAATGGTGATGATGGTGCTCATGATCTAGTCATGAGTTAGTCTATACAACAATGTTGATACTACCAGGTGAATGGTCTGTTTGTGCTCAAGACCATTACCTGTAATACCTCCCTAGCTAGGAGGGAGTGTTAATATTATGGTAGCTGCGGGAGGTATTTACCTCCATCTGTAAACCTGACGAGAATAGAATATTCCGAGAAGCAAGAAGAAACTCTAATGAATTGGCTAATAACCCTAGAAGACAAGTCGTCTAGAAGAAATATTATATACTGAGTAAATAGGTACCCAGAATGAGAAGTCGACCTAGGTAGTTAGCCAAAATTAGTATAAATACAGGAGGTCAGTCTTCATTATGGCAAGCATTTTCTCAGAATTGCAGAGCTCACTTGTGTGCATTGCAGTTGCCCAGTTTTGTGTGCAAGTTTGGAGGAGAGTTGTTGTTGCAGCAGCTGCAGCTAGTAGATTATGTTTTGGCTTGGACTATCTCTTGGTTATGGTTTGGACTATCTGATCAGCTCTTGTATGGTGTGTTATCCTTGGGGAAAGGTGTGCTACCCTTTGTTTGGCTATCTAGCCTAGGGTTTGATTCCGGAGTGATTCTCTGTCAAGGTTAAGGTGCTCGGAGGGTGGCTTCAGCCTATGGTCGGGTGACAATAGTGATATTGTCGATGGTAAAATGAGCACATCCATTATATTCTAACACTTCAAGCTTCCTAACAGGTGACACCTGCCCTTCTAGCATCGACCGTGGCTACAACACCTCTGCTAGGTACCAATACTATGGACATAGTGAGTCCAGATGCTATGACTCTTCCACCAGGGAATAGCACCACAGATACAGCGAGCCTCATTGTTGCAACTCCGCTGCCAAAGAAATCCAATAGGTCCACCAGGAAAAGGGGCCATCCAACTACAACTTCAATAAAGGACAACCATGAAAACGACATTGAGGTAACTGCTACCAAACCCTCGACAAAGAGATTCAGAGGGTTTACAAAGAGGCATACCCATATTCCAAGGAAACAGAGAACTAGCCATGCAACTGCAACTCAACGTAAAAAAAAGAGAATTGAGAAGCCTAGGAGGAGCACCATGCAACAGAAGAAGAAAACTCTCTCCTAACACACAAGAATCATAGGAGGGAATTAACATGGAAGCTAATGAGGCCTTGGTTGACACATAAGAACCAAACCAAGGCACTCTTGGTGATGGCCTCAATGCTCTCTTGGCAGCATATTCAAATCAAGAATATTTAGAGGTGGAATCCCCCACAGATTCACACGAACCAGTGGGGAGCCCTTTTCAAGAACAAGATCCAACAGAGACAAATGACCCAACACATTCTCCAAGGCCTCAAATGGAAAATCCTTAATAATCTGGCAATACAGTATACATAGAGCAGCTAGAAGTTCTCATTGATACAACAATAAGAATAATTGAAGAAAAAGAAAAAAACAATTCCTCTTGCTGAAATAACAAGAGGTACTCTTGATGCATCAAATGACGTTACTCCAGAAGAGAAAGAAGTAGAACCAAAGGCCCCCACTCTTACACAAGAACCAATAGGTTGACCTCTTGGGGAACGACCTACCCATTCACAAGAAGAACAAGAAGCAGAAGAGGTTCCACTAGAAAATGACTCAGTTGATGCACTAGACCTAGGGCTACANAAAAAAAAGAATCACTCCCACATGGGTCAGCATCCCACACTCTCTACCTATTTATGCATCTTTGGTGAGACAAAACATAATGTTAAGAATGAAAAATTGGAAGCTACACATCAATTTAAAAATGCTTAGAGATCAGATTGAGGAACAAAGGGCACCTGAGAAATCAATTTACCCTGCAGCAAGTCCTCTTGTTGCAGGGGAACCCTTCACCAAATCACAAGAAAGAGCTCAACTCAAAGAGATAGAAGAATTAGTTGTCCAGGCTACACATTTCATGTTAGTTGATGAAGCTACTCAAACAGAGACAAAGCAAGAAAACATAGGAATTCCAGTAGAATGGGATACCAATGAGAAGAATGAGGCAGCATAAGAGGTAATATGTGGTGTCAGTGACCCCAGGATCACCCTGACTCCTATAACACTGAGTGATTGTTGGTTGCATGGGGACATGCAACAGTTTTGGGCTAGGGGAGATGATGGGTGCCTAAATTGGCATACTTTCAACACCCGTCTAATACCATTTTGCTTTCCATTTTCTATCAATCACTTCCTTTTTTATACTCTTCTTATCTAGCTTTACCACATTGATCATGAAGGTACAAATCTTTCCCATATGCCATTATTGTGATAGTCTTGCATGTTTCTTAAAAGAACTTGCTACTTTCATGTATTATTACTACTACATAGGAGTAATACAACAGCTGCGACCCCTCATAGTGGCTGCCATACATCTCTGCTGCAATTCCAGGTACAATCCAACTGTTGCTACAACAAGTGTACTCTTCGTGCTACGAATCCATCTAATTGTTACGACTCCAAACACGTTTTTATTTGCTGCGATTCCAAACATGTTTTTTGTTGCTGCGACTCCAAGTACACCATTGTTGCGATTCCAAATATAAAGCTGCGCTGCCATCACAACAGTCAATGTTGCAACCGACAGTTAGGAAATAGTCTTCATAGAGGAAAGTGACATGAGACAAATAGATGACCAAAAGAAGAATCAGTTTTGCCACCAAGTCAGCACATGTAGTTTTTTTGTAAAATTTAGAAAAATCATTGTAACCGGATGAAGAACCGAATTCTCATGGGCGAATTATCACGGTTTTCCTTTCATGATCAACTCTTCTTAAACAATAACTAGTTAATCTATTTAACCCCAACATACAGCCTACTCTTGGAAAATTTTGGACCATATGCCCACCCTACATCAGGGAATTCCTTTGCAGTTTTGAATGCTGACAAATTTCTGAAACACTAAACAAGCAGTTATACCTGTATTTCTGTAGCAGAGACCATGAACCCCCATACCTATAAAGGAAGAGCAACAACTAGCAAGAACACAGAGAAGGCATCAATGACCCTCAGTGATGGACACATCAATTCAGAAGAAGACTTAAATGGCAATATGTTTCTGGAGATGTGTCAGGATAAAATCCCCAGCCTGTTGTTTTTATTAGCTAATGAGTTTCTTTTTTAAGTTCTGAAGAGGGAGTAAATAACAGGGGGTGAGAGCATCACATAAGATGAGGCCAGCAAACAGTTATTGAAAGAAAAATCCGCATAAAAATATTATTAAAATATCCTTAAATATATGGGTATTGAATGAGTAAAGAGAAAGCAGAAAGAAAATTGGTCATGGGAACTTGCATGTAAAGCGGTTAATCCATCCATATGAGCAAGTGTGCATAAGATTATTATAATTGTTTGTTAGGATAATTTTGATTTTGAGTTGGAAAAGGTCAAAGTTCAAACATAGCTCCATGCTTAGCAGGGGCACACACTCTCACCGTGACTTGAAAGATTCACACAAGCTGTCTACATATTTTTAATCANTAAAATTTAGAAAAATCATTGTAACCGGATGAAGAACCGAATTCTCATGGGCGAATTATCACGGTTTTCCTTTCATGATCAACTCTTCTTAAACAATAACTAGTTAATCTATTTAACCCCAACATACAGCCTACTCTTGGAAAATTTTGGACCATATGCCCACCCTACATCAGGGAATTCCTTTGCAGTTTTGAATGCTGACAAATTTCTGAAACACTAAACAAGCAGTTATACCTGTATTTCTGTAGCAGAGACCATGAACCCCCATACCTATAAAGGAAGAGCAACAACTAGCAAGAACACAGAGAAGGCATCAATGACCCTCAGTGATGGACACATCAATTCAGAAGAAGACTTAAATGGCAATATGTTTCTGGAGATGTGTCAGGATAAAATCCCCAGCCTGTTGTTTTTATTAGCTAATGAGTTTCTTTTTTAAGTTCTGAAGAGGGAGTAAATAACAGGGGGTGAGAGCATCACATAAGATGAGGCCAGCAAACAGTTATTGAAAGAAAAATCCGCATAAAAATATTATTAAAATATCCTTAAATATATGGGTATTGAATGAGTAAAGAGAAAGCAGAAAGAAAATTGGTCATGGGAACTTGCATGTAAAGCGGTTAATCCATCCATATGAGCAAGTGTGCATAAGATTATTATAATTGTTTGTTAGGATAATTTTGATTTTGAGTTGGAAAAGGTCAAAGTTCAAACATAGCTCCATGCTTAGCAGGGGCACACACTCTCACCGTGACTTGAAAGATTCACACAAGCTGTCTACATATTTTTAATCATGGAATCAGTTACAAGTCATGATGATGGTTACAGTTTAAAGAGGCCAATCACATTCAAAAGCAATTTTGTATCTTATGCACAAAAGATTTAAGACTAGTGCATCTGTACTGTTACGCAATCCGAGTATACAATTCTACCATGTTTGGTTCCTTTCAGTGGAACTTTAGCAATAATCTTCAATCTCAAAAGAGACTTCCTTAATAAAAAGGGTGGTGAAAATTTTCCCCTTCCAAAATGAAGTTGGTAGAACTTGCAAGATTTGGGTTTGATGAGGCTGCTTAAAAGGGGACCTAATCTTTTGAAGATGGTGCAGCAGACGATCACATGAATCATGTATTTTCAACTGCACAGGTAAAAATTAGAAGCTCCTTGTTGTAATTTGTAAGTAGCAGCCAGAATTTTTTTGCACAGCTCAATTCTAGGCTCTAGAGGAACAGAGGAGCTGTGAATTCTTTCCAAGTCTCATCTAAGAACACTTGCACAAAATTGATTCACAGGAAGTAGATGAATGCCATTTATTACAGCTAAGAATTGTTGAACTACCATCCAACAATCTGTAAAGGAAGATAAAAAGAAGACAATGTCATGTGGGCTTACCCCAAAACTCTGGACAAAATATGGATTCAATTGGAACTGCTTACACTGTAACTTCTTTTCTAGAACAACATAAAACTCTAAAATAATGTATTCATCCAAAAATAACTCCATAATCCAAAACAACATAAAACTTTAGAATAATGTCTTGTCATCCAAGAATAACTCCATAAAAGGCAATACTGCCAATGCCTTATTTTCATCCTAAAAAAGTTCTAAACGATACATATTAGAGTCTGCCTTTCAAACTGTATGATATATAACTGGAAAGTATGTACCCATAAAGATTGGGCAAATCACACATGCTTTAGTAAATTCTTAGTAATCTGATAAGACAGTTACTATTCCGGGTCTCACACCCTTCAGACAGAATATCAAGTACAGGAAATGAATTTGAGGGACACAGATAAAAGAAAAAAATATCCAAGACACGGGCCTAAAAGCAGGCATGGAATTTTCGAGGTTAATAATTGAAAATTCTTAAAAGCATGACAAGAGAGTTAGCTTTCTGAATCTCTCATTTTCCACACAGTGTCAATTACAGAAAATGTATTCGAGTGACACAGATAGGTTGCGTTTACAGACAAAAAGATACCCAAAACAGGGGCCTACAGGCAGGTATATAATTTTAGACATTAACCATTGAAGGATTAGACATATGACATGAGAGATGCCTGTAAGAATAAAGAAGATTATAATTACATTATGAAGGGATCATTTTTTCAGACATTTGAATAATTTCAAAGGCCACAGTTTAAATTTTTTATTGAATGGTTTTTTGGGTAGGTTTTTTATTTTTTTTTAAGAAATAGGGGTGGGAAACTCTCCAAGTTGGTGGATGGTAAATTAAAAGGCAACCTCAGAGACACAAGGCTTGAACTAGTCACCTCTCCATATCTAGCGTATTTTTAACCACATGAAGTGAAAGCAGTATTTTTTTCACCAAAAATAGCCATGGAAAACTCACCAATACTTCCCCACTCTCTGTACCAAGAGTATATCCACCTCTCACCACATGAAAGGAAACAATATTTTTTGGTTTTAAAATTAGATAGGAATTATTTTAAATGGATAGAATTTTCAAATATTAATCATTAACATTCAATAGTATGGATTTCTAAGATATTGAATTTATTTTCTATTAAAAATAACAATTTCAACAAATTTTATGATAAAATTTCAATAATAATAATGATAAATAAGAAAAAATCAAAATTATTAAATATTTGTTTTAATTTTAAAATAATTGCTCTACCTCATCCCAGCCTTAGTAACATAATGTTGCCTATAAACACAACATATTTTCACATATCACTTAAAAAAACATTTACATCATTGCAATCTACACTTGTTTTTGAAGGGTCAACATAGCACATAATGATGTCAGATGATGGATTCCATGAAGGACTTCTTTCTGGTTTTCTTAATAAAAAAATTGTTCGTTGGTGATTCCAATCCAATGAGGCACCACTTCCAAAAGAGACATTCTCTCACGTATAAAGTGCCAAATTCTTCATCTTATTATTTTATACAAAAACCATTAACATAATGGCCATCCTTTTATTGATTTCGTTAAAAAATTAATCTATAATATAGATGTGTTCAATTACATGGTTTTTTGTTAAAATATCCATTTGTTTAATCAATTTATAAAACATGTTAAATTAGGTGATCATATAAGGAAAGTAGTAGTTTAAAATTTTGAATTTTTTATTTTTTTTTACTATATATGTTTTTTTTTATTTTTTTTTATCTAAAATTTGGCAAGAAATTTGTTTAATTTTATTTAAAATTTGGCAAGAAATTATTCGATCTATACATTTGAGTACATTTGAGTGATTAAATTTATAATTTGTTTATTTTAAGAGTGTTTGAACAAGCTTAATCTATTTATATATTGAAAATTTCAATTTAAATAAAGATTTTTTCCAAATTTATATGATCAAATTTCCAAAAAAACAAAACATAAAATATTTAAACAAAACAATTAAAAATAATTGAATAAACGTATACCTATAAAATAAAAACACCACTAGCATGGCTTTAGAATAAAACATAAATAAAAATTAGAAAATAGGCTAACCTATAGCATGGCTTTGGGGACGCATTATGCTATATTCCAATAGTTGTTATCCTGTCAATTCGTCCATTAAACAATTAATCTAAAATATAGATTTGTCCAATCAATTTAGGAGTTCTAGAATCTTAGCATGAAACTTGGTAGGTTAAAT
>SNQJ01S0040432.1:0-20555 GCA_010110895.2 Picea sitchensis
TTCAAAACCGCAAAGAAGTAGTATTCCCGTTCAAAACAATGGAGAAATATGTTCAATTTCGTATATGTGAAATTCAATTATATATATATATATATATATATATACGAACTTTATGTTATATTTTTTATTTTACATTTTTACTAAATCTAATTTCTTTGAATTTGTATAAGTTTTGAGAATTTTGTTGTATAGTAAAACAATAATTTGTAAGAACTGTGTTGTTTTTTAAGAAATATTTGTTTTTAATTTAATGACATTTATTAAGTCAAATTATTTTTAATTATTTATTTATTCTTCAAATGACTTTTATTCTTAATAGCTTCAAATGAATACCTTTAGAAAAAACTTTAGAGAATACAATTTTTTCCACATATACATTTTTGAAAAAAAAATGTGTTTTTTTAATTTAACTAATTAAAATTTAATTTAATTCAATTCGTTTTTATTGATTAATTTTAAAGATACATATTGAAAAGTAAACCTATACTGTATCCTTATTATTTTTATTGATTTTTCTTTTTTTAAATTTCAAAATACATATTTTTTTTAATAAAAAAAATGTATAAAGTTTTAAAACAAATTAGTTAAAAGTTATTTTGTATAGAAAAAATGGAAAATCAAAATTGTATAAAATTTTAAAACAAATTAGTTAAAAGTTATTCTATATAGAAAAAATGGGAAATCAAAATTGTATAAAGTTTTAAAACAAATTAGTTAAAAGTTATTTTGTATAGTAAAAATGGGAAATCACATGTTATTGGAAAGAGGATTCAATGATAAACTCATTAAAATCAAGTCTCAAATGGGATATGGAAGATTTCAAGAGTTTGAAACTCTTAAAAGTTGTATCTAACTCAAAATCTTACTAAATGAGAGTAGGTATGTTGACTTCTAAACCTTTGATTGAGGGTTTAAAATTACCTTGATCGAGGGTTTGATGGATTAATGTTGACCCCTCAATTGAAGGTCTAAGAAAAACCTTTGATTGGGGTATGTTGCAACTAAAAATTGAACAAAGTTATTACTCTTTATGCTAAAAAATGAAAAATAATAACAACCAAAATATATAGCATACCTAAGGAAATATGGCACAACATTTAATAATATGATTGTGTAAATGACTTAGCGAAAATAAGGTATGAGAAAAGGTTAGAGACAAAATGAGAAAAAGATGAGAATGATTGAGAGATGAGGCCTCATAAGATGATGCTTACATGGATAAAGAACCAAATCCACTTGAACATGTAGGTGATGTCAACATAGACATTTTTTGGTTACTTGGGCTAACATAGGTTCTGATCTCAAATAGGTTTCCAACAAAACTCTCAAAACTATCGACCCTCCTAGTAAACCAGAAGACAACGCTGCGCACAGAGTTCACAACGCAGTCTCACCCGAGATAGCTTTATGGGGGACTACAATACTTGGGCGTTTGCATTCTAGGAAGGAGTGGGGACTATGCTTAGATTATCTCCCTTATACATCATCATTTATCATTCACCTACTTCTAGGATTCATTCATCATTAGCTTATACATGCATGATGTTATAACTAGTTTTAACCATTCATTATTTAGCTAATGATTAACAGAATAGTAAAATCATTCATTAGAAACACATAGAACAAAGTATTTTATTGTGGTTCACCCCCTCCTGGGGCTACGTCCACAAAGATCTAGCTCTTTTGCGCTTTTATTCATTTTGCTACAAATTTTGTGTTGCGCGTATTATATCTTCAAGATTACAATAAAAAGGAGGGTAAGTACCCTCGGGGAAGCTGACTATATCACACCATGATCCGCAGCCTATGACCTAACCCTCAAACACTAGCTTATTCCACTCTACCACAATAACCATAACAAAACTCACCCAATCAATAACTTTCGAACAACCCTCATCCTAGACCTCCTAGGTCTTTATTTATACTACTCTACTAGATTATAGTCATTACAATCTTGTCAAAAACCCTAAAACTAACATGGTTAGGCATGTATGTATGCGCGCCACATTTATTTTCCCCTTGCATGTTTCTTTTCCTTCTTTTTCTCCATGTTGTTTTTTTGCCTCCTAAGGTGCGTGCTCCAAAAATAGACCTTCTCTTCCAAAATTAGTCCTAGGCCCTAAAATAGATCTTTCTCCCAAAATAAGCCTGCGCCAACAGGACCCCAAGACTGATATGTGGCTCGTCCCAAGCCACTCAGGTGGTGCGCACTCCCTGTACAACCTTCTCCAAGATGTGGAACTTTTCTATGAGTTCCTTCCCTTTTTCTTTCACTTATGCATCTTTATCTTCTAGCGCCTTTACCATCTGTGATGTTATATGTTCTTGTAACAATGTTGTGCTATTTGTATGTGCCTGTGCCAACCTTATCTTCTATTCCTCCATCTCAGCAATTATTTGTGTTGCTTGTTCATGGATAGGTTCTAATTGGGCTTGCCTTGCCTGCTTGTTGATATGGGCAGTCTTCAATTCTGTCTGTAGGGTCTTCATCTCCTGTGTGCCCTTCAAGCGTTCAATAATTCTCATGGTTTGATGTCGTTTCTTTAATTCCTACATCACAACATCGATTTTCTCCTCTTACTGGTCCAACTGTTGGACCTTTTCATCCTCTTCCAAAGTGGTCCAAATTTGCGCAGTTCTGTCAAATAGTTATGTGACTTCCTAGGCTTCCCTTGCCATCTCCTCTGTATGGAATGTTACTTATTGTTCTCTTTTTTCTCGGACCTCGGGAGGAGTCATAGGATTAAGGTTTTTCTTTCAACTCCTCTATCTCTTGCCTATATCCCTCAATTGTTTGCGCAATGATATTTATATTTTCGTCTGCACTCCTATCTAGTGTTTGTGCGCTATCTAGAATGTGGTTTTATCGTTGTTATCCCCTGATCTAGATTGTCACTGCATTATTTTTCCTCCTCCTTCTCTGACATCAACTGATCACAGGTGATCTATAACATCTCTACAACCCCCCTACCAACTTCCAATTTGGTGGCATCTGTGTGGGCTCTAGATTGTGCCTCTTGCATTACAATAGCCTAGAGTCTATATAGTGCTTTCATGGGTATATGTGCCATGACTAACTCAAAATGGTTTATGTCCCCCATGGGTTTCTATGTGGTCTCCTGATCAAATCTGACCATATGTTGTGTGACCGTGAATGTATCACTTCCCTTCACCACTATCTAAACTGTATCGTATTTTTATTTCTGCATAGAGGGTTGTTGTGTATTTTCAGGCTGTTGTGTTGTAGCTTGTTGCACTGTATGAATTTGTAGTTTTTTTAGAGTATCATGGACTTCTATGAGTTTGGACACGATATCATCTCTTTGTTCTTATGCGGCATAGACCACATATTCCCCCCTATTCTATACCTTGTCTTCCATGAACTCAACATCATCCTCTGTCAGGGTGATGATTCAACCCTCCTTGGTGTATTTCATCCTTTTGTGTGTTTCCTCCACCTTTGTTGTAGTCATTTTTTTTGTGAGGGTTGTGCCCCACTCATCATCTCCTATTCCCCCTCCTCATCATCCTGAGATGTGCCTCCCTTCTTGTCATCCCCATGAATTTCTACCCTGGGCACCATTGTTGTCCTCCTTGGCCTCTTTGGCACTATGTTGCTTCCATATTCCTGAGTGCACATTGCAGCCTTACTAGTGTTAGAAGCTGGGCTATTTGTCTTTATTGAGGGACCTACTTTCAAATTTCCCCTTGGGTTTGGTTGATGTCGTTGTTGCTAGCTTTTTTGTTGGTTTTGATACTACCACCTTCCAATGCCCAAGCTAGTCGTTGCTTATCCAATCGACCTCTTCCTTAGTGACGCAATATGGAATCTCCAACCATTCCTTCTTTGGATCCCTCGTGGCCTGGATCCACATATGATGCTTGGATGCCTTACATCGGGATATCCCTTCAAACTCCTAAACCACTTCCATAGGAATGCGTCACACATTGGTTGTGCATTGTTGTATATCTTCTAGAAGCCTAGTCAACACCGTGCTATTCACCTACTGATTTTTTGTTCCCTTGGCCTGCTAGAGGTATTCATACCTGGTTTCATAGAATTTCCCTTTTCTATCCAGAAAAGCCGAAAATTTTAGCTCCTGCTACCCTTCCAAGGCTATGAGGATAATTAGCCAGAAATAATGGAACTCAATTCCATTATCCTGTGCGTCTCTGCAGTCGATCAATAATTGGTTTAGGAGGTAAGGCACCCAACTGAACATTACCCCTTTCACACACTACGCGATGACTTCTATTGGATCCTCTTATTTTTTGTACTTCCTCAACAACTTGCAATCCATGATCTTGTTAGTGAACCTTTTCGTGTCATCGTTGATGTCTCTAAGAACAATTCCCATGTTCCCTTTGTTGGTACCAAACTATTCCTTGACAATATCGGCGATCTCCTTTTGGCATGCTTTGTTGTCCAAGTATTCTTCTGGTTGTGCACCCACTATGGGTAATCTTGTAATTTTGGCGATCAACGCCACATCAAGTTGGACTAGCCTATCCATCCAAAGGATGCCTCCATGTACCAGGTCTAACAATTGTTTGATGCACAGACCAACATTTTTACCACTCCCAAAGTGTGATATGTCCAGTAGGTTCATGATCTTAGAGTTGTATAGCCTTGTTATCCACTACGTAGGCTCCATGATCGGTTTGCCTAAGGTTCCAATTTCCCATGTGTTTGCAAAGTAAGCTTCCTCAACCAAGTCTGGGAACTTTGTTTCATCATGCACATCATGGTCCGAGTACCTTAGTTTAGGAACTTTCCCGAGGATGTCCTCCATAGTCACCACTACGTCTAGGAGGTAGGGAAGTGTGATTTATGTGGTTTTGTGCGCCTTTCTTTTCTTATCGACAACATATTGGCCTTCTGCCATTGTTTTCGTGTCATCTTCTTCCCCCTAGAATTATGGCTAGTTGGTGATGTCCTCAACCAAAACATATTCTTCATCACGACCCTATTGTTGACCCTTCATTTCGTCATCTTTAGAAGGTTTTTTGAGATTAGGGTTTGTATCACCATTTTTATTTTTGGAGCTCTGCCCCACTTCCCCTTGTGTTTATTTCCATCTCGACGACATTATCGGGCTCTTCCATCCTTTCCTTCCTCCTTTGGCCCTGTCGAGTAACCTATATGTATTTCCTTGGAGCGCCAAACATTGGTGGTGTCATGTTGTATGTGGTTCAAACAATTGCTCTCTTCTTCACACAATTATACTTAGGTCACACACTTCTAGTTTTCTCTCTTCTCAAAAATCACTAAGTGTCGAGCTAACCCATGCTTTTCGCACTTTATAGACCCGGTCTTAAATGTTTTTCACTTTTTCTGTGCACTTGCGCCGATTCCATTTTTTCTACATGTTGACTCTCTATTTTGTCGCATTAGTTGTTGCACATGACTTTTTCCACTTTCCTGTCGTTCAATCAGCTTCTTCCTCTTTTGTATTTTTCTTCCTTTTCTGTTTTTGTATTCCTTTTTCTTTTTTTTCTCCTTTTTATTGTCTTTTTATAAGTTTTTATCTCCTAATATATACTATCGTACACTATATACATGACTTTCTTATTGCATTGCAATTACTAAGAGTTAGTAGGTCGACTGTCCATATACAGTTTCAGTTGACTAACATTCACCATTCATTTCAGTTATGTTCCTCCCAATTCATGTAGTTGCACAGATCCTACCTTGTGACATTCTTTACTTCATATGGCCCTATCAAATTCATTTTGAACATACCAGGGTGTTGCAAAAAATTGTTTCCATAGAGGAGAACTAGATCTCCCTCCTTAAATCTCTTCTTCTTTATGTGTCTGTCATGCTAGGATTTGTCCCTTTCTTTCTGTACCTCTTGGTGAAAACCTTCCAGAATCATGTCTTATTCCATTTCCATTAGTTGACTTAATCTCTCTTGTACTGCGCCTCTTTCTGTCATATTGGTAATTATTGCTACGTACAGACTGGGTAACAGAAATTCTAATGGCACCACTGCTTCCTGTCCATATACCAATCTGAATGGTGTATGTCCTCTCAACTTCTTGCATGTGGTCATGTATTCCCATAATACTACTGGTATTTTCAAATCCCAATCATCCCTGTTAACATTGTAGATATTAGTCAAATCATTCTCCAAAATCTTGTTGAAAGCTTATATTCCCCCATTCTCCAAAATCTTATTGATATGGTGTACTCTTCTGGTGATAGACTTCAAACTCCTCATTCATAGCCTTGATGGTAATATTAATAAAATGGGTTCCTTGGTCACTCATCAGAATCCTGGGACATCCAAATCTTGTGATCACTTGCTCAAATAAGAAGTGTGTGTTTGTTTATGCATTGCAATCCTTCACTGGTGTTACTTCTTCCCATCTGGTTAAGTATTATGTTGTCGTAATGATATATCTAGATCATGACCTTCTTGTTGGTGGATTAATAGGTCTAAAAAAATATATTTCCCATTTTTCAAATACCTTAAGAGTTACTTGTGTTCTTAGGTGCAATTCATCCCTCCTGTTGGGGTTTCAAATTCTCTGATAGACATCACAGTTCTGGAAATATTCTTTGGCATATTTATGAACTATTGGCCACCATAAACCTATGCGTAATACCTTTTGTGTGGTATATTTTTCTGCATAGTTTCCTCCAGCTATACCTTCATGAGCTTCTGCTAAAACCCTGGGTCATTCATGTTCCAATACACACCTTCTCAAAAAAATTTATGTGCCCATATTGTATAACTGACATGCAATGAGTTGATAGTCCACAACTCTTACTACTATATTTTCCTTTTGCGCAGTACTAAACTCTTATGGCACAACTCATGTACTTAAGAATTCAATAATATCAATGAAATATTCATCAGCTACCTGTACTGAAAATAACTATGCATCAAGGAAGTTGTCTTCCAAGTTAGTAGGTTCTTCTCCATTGGTTACCCTTGAAAATTGATCTGTTCTTGCATTCAACTTCTCTGGTTTCACTTTTACTTCAAAATCTAATTCTTGGAATAATAACAACCATTTATGGATCCTCTTCCCACACACTGGTTTATTGACTAGATATTTGAGGGAAGAATGATATGTGAACATTTTAAAATGTTTTCCCAATAAATAATGTCTGAATTTATGAAGTGCATACACTATGTCTAGGCCTTCTCTTTCTGTGGTGTTGTAATTCTTCTCATATTCTGACAACTTCCTGCTTGCAAAGGCTATAGGATTATATAAGTCCCCTGCTCTTGGTTGTGATGGAATTGCTCCAAGTGTTATTTTTTATGTATCTGCATGCACATGAAAAGTCTTTTCCCAATATGGAAACACTAATATAGGTGTTGTCACCATATTTTCCTTTAGAGTATCCAATCCTTGCTAACAATCCCCATTCCACTGAAATCTGGTGTCCTTTTGCAATAGTTTTTCCATCAGTGCAGTAATCTACACATACCCCTTCATAAACTTCCTGTAGTAGCCTATATGTCCGAGTGTGTCTCTTAACTAGTGCACTAACTTTGGTGGTGGTAGGTTCACAATGACAATAATCTTAGTAGGGTCAACCAGTAAACCATGTTTTCACACTATATGTCCCAACAATATCCCAAAAGGTGTGTCAAAAATGTATTTCTTGATGTTTAATGATATCTGACATTTCATGCATATTTCCAACATTAGTCTTAAAACTTCTACATGGTATTTCAAAAGACTATACACAATCTAGTCATCGAGATATACTTCTAAAAATTGATGTATAAACTCCTTAAAAGTAGTTATGACCACCCTTGAAAACATAGTTGGTGCATTCTTCAATCCAATGGGCATGACTGTATATTGGTAGGATCCCCATTTTGTAGCAAAGGTAGTCTTATACATGTCCTTTGGATCTATTTTGATATTATGGTCACCTCAGAATCCATTTATGAATGAATATGCTTCCCAGCTTCCTACATTATCCAAGACGTCATCTTTAAAACAGGTAGGGAAAGGATCATGTAAGAAAACATCGTTTAATTTCCTCAAATCTACACAAATCCTTATCCCCCCTTGCTTCTTTTCCTGGAGTACCATTGGACTAATACATTCAGATTCCTCCATTGGTTCTATGATGACAACTTCCAACATTCAGTCAATTTCTTCTTTCACTTTCTTCTTATACATGGGATTTAATCTATAAGGTATTTGTCTGACAAGTCTAGCATCTGGTTTTAGGGGTATCTTCATCTCACCTAGATCACCTGCTATGCCTTTCATATTCGTAAAGGTTACTAGAAATAGGTCACTGTATTTTTGCAGTAACTTTGTTATCCTTTCTAGTGTCTTCTCATCCTACTAGTCTCCAATGATTTCCATTTTAGGATTTTCTTTTTTCCCAATGTTGGCTTTACTGACTTTGATGGGTGTAGAAAATGCCTCTAACTCTAAAGACGAACCTTCCAGCTCTCTCTCTCTCCTTCAATATCTCTAATATGAATGTTGCGCAGATCATCTTCATCTGGTGCTTCCTCTTCAACATGATAACATAAGAGTAACTCTTTGACTGTCTGTTTGTTCTGTTGTCAATATTCTATTATAATTTCGACCTCTGGTTCATAAAAAAATATCACTCACCATATCAACTTCATATCTGAATCAATATTGGGGTTCTCATGCTCAAATGAGAAGGTTACTACAAAATTCGGTTGTAATATTTTCCATTATGTAGTGCCTCTGCGCATAGCTTGGTCTATGTACCAGTTTCCTGGGATCCCTTCCAATGTATGAATGAAGTGATGGGACCATTCCTATGGTGGTGTCATCGTCCATTGTGTTATGCATTTCTCTAGGTGTTCAACTGGTGTTCCTCTCCCATCATACTTTTTCAGTGTAGTGCTCCCCTGTTCTGCGTCAAATATAATGCGCAGTAGTCGTTTACACTGATACCAGTCCTGAATTGTTTCTTTGTTCGAACCCCACCATATTGCAGGTGTTGCCTTGAGCAGTCTTTTCTCCGTTGAAAAAGGAACAATATTTGAGTCAGTATCTCAATATTTTGGGTTTAGTATGGATTTAGGAGACTTGTTCTCATTTTTTAGCATAATCACCTCCAGTTGGTTATTATTCCAACCATATGGAGCATTTTTTGATGCCTCATGTATCACGAATTTATCCTAGTTTATAATCCATGTTTCCTTAGTCATGTAATGTGTTGTTCTTTTGTTCAAGGGAAGTTTCAGCATGAGTCGACCATTATGTAGAAATTATATGACCTTTCAAGTCAGACTTCTTATGTCAGTCAAGTAAATCTCATCATCACAAGTATCTTTGTATATCACTCATGCTAGTATAGAAGGTCCCCATTGAGTTCTTGTTGAAGGGTCAGCTCTCATCGACTCTGACACATTTATCTAATAGTATGACCTATAGTTTCACCTTGGACCTATTTCCATCATTGATAGTTGACCTTGCACTCGACAGATGACAACCCATCATTGGTCATTGACTGAGTGGTTTCCGTTGTGTTTGACATCAAAAACAATCATCACACATAGGGATTTGTGCGGTACCTTGGTTTCCATCTAACCCCATTGGTGGATTCCTCATCTTCGTAAGTAGTCTCCATTATTGGCTACTATTCAGAGATTCTTTGTCGTACACTATTCCATATGGTCCATGTCAGAGTTGTACTCGGTATGGTCCTTACAATCTATATGTCTGAGTCCTTCTAAATATTTGGCCTTCTGCTATCCCTCGTGCTAGATGACAGAGGATGTCTTAATGTCTTCCTTCCAGTGGATAGATTCATATCGAATTCAATGCATCTTTATTTGGGAAAAATATCTAGAGTCATGTTTGGTACCTTGGGACTTGCAGTCATCAGTGGCAATTTCCCTCACTATTGACAGTGGGATTACATCAATATCCCTTGCTCGATATATTCTACTAGGTGTTCGACACCAACTCATTTATTCACACTTGTTCGATTGTACCATGGTACCTTCATGCCCATTATCATCATCGATGGGTCGTCTCACTTTTGTTAATGGTATTCATCAATGATTGGTAACCAAACAGTGTCTCACTATGTTCGACCCCAACACATATATTCACATGGTGTAGAATCATACCTCGATGGATCATTTTTAGGACATCGGGTGAAGTACGAGCATCACATATTTTTTTCTCCTACCTGACATATTGTACCACCCCCTTAGACATTGGTACTTGTAGAGAATCATCTTGTTCACTCCATTAGTTCCATATATCCTCTGTTTTTTATTTTGAGACATATCTCCACTATGTATCCATTCATGTCTATGACCTACTTTTTGCATGGATCCACTTTGTATTTCTCATGTCCATGATTGTTACTTTATATATATCACATGGATCCATTGTGTATTACTCATGCCCATGATTGCTACTTTATATATATCACATGGATCCACTATGTATTGTTTGTGTCCATAGACATCAATCATACTTTCGTATATGATATGGATCTATAGTGTACTTGATTTGGTGGCCTTGCTTACATCACTCCTGAGCATGGGTATGCCTGACTTAGGAAGAGAATGCTCTTACATGATCTCTGTTGACGGTTTCTATTATTGGATCAGTTGTTTGGGAACTTTCATTGGATATACTTCAATGTATCCTTGCCTCTCAGAGTTATAATGTATTTCAACCATCAATTTACCTTCTGAACTCACACATTAGGGGGCATTTGTTATACCACAAGTTACCACATCAATTGCATTTGTGAGATGGCTTATCTCTTTTCCCTATCTTGCAAACTAAAATCACTTCCTCCTTCATCAACCTTATCTAAAAAAAAGTATTTTTGTTGTCATATGTGGGTCACCCGTGTTCAAACTGCGGATGTCCATGTCTTTCTAGTTTGCAACCTACAGATTCGCTCAAAAATTATGAAAAAATAAAATATTCCACATTTTCGGGTGGAGTTTGTGGTTGGGCTCATTCCCAAACTTCCCTTGGCCCATACAAAATGGAATACAACCACCTCAGCCCCTTGAGGATGGTATAAAATCACCTTCGAGGGAATGGATGAGGAGGAAAACCTAGGTGCAAGATTATGCTGATGAATTTGCAAGCCCCCTATTTTCCTTGATCCTCTTAATAACATCCCCCTAATCTAGAATTTTTTTTTTTCATTATTCCTTCCTCTCCCATATGTGGTTGTAGGGTGTGTTCCTATCCCTTCTGAATCATATGAGGAAGATCCACCGTGTTGAGTTGATGATTGAAGGACCAGTGGAGGAACCTGTGTGGTTGGCTTCGAGGAAGTGTCGGCTATTAGAGTCAGGATGTAACTACCCACTTTCACTATTTTCAATCAAAGATTTCTCTTTCCCTCCATACATGTGTAAATTGATTCAATCTGTTGATATATTTAAGTTTTTTTTATATACTTGAATTTTTGCATATTATATGTATGCTTTGAATTCATAACTACCTTTTTGCGACATAGACTTGGTCTTCTTTTGCAGGTTGATACGAGTGGATATTAGGAGAAAAATCAAAGGTGGAAAGTGAGGATCAACATCATACATAGGATTCAAGGTGTGATGTCTTGCCTTCTCTCCTTCTCTTCTAGAAGTAGTTATTTTATTATAACATTGTTGTGTGTGAGGGTAGGTTCTATATTTTACATATGGTCTCGCTCTGCTATGACATGACCTAAGGTCACAGGGAAAAAATCCAATAACACCTTGTTAATTATACAAAGGTGGGTGTGACAATGTTAATATGTATGGGGGTTTCCATGGTGGAAATAAATGCCAAATGTTAGCACTAAAAGTCACACTTTGACTGCTAAAGTGTAAGCTCAACACCCATCATAATGTAAAAGATAATTTTGGTTTTGAATAGGTGTATCAACAAGATGGATAAAGAAAGAGAGAGGGTTGCAAACTATAGATCAATAGGCTACACCAATGGTCAATGGAGTCACAAACATCCTACTCATCGAAGGCACAAAAATTGCTCAACAAAAAACAAGATTACATGTTGATAAGTGGAAGAATGAAGAAGGAAAACATAAGGTAGAATGTTCACTAAACATATATCCTTTCAATTTAATGAATCGACAAATACTTTAATATAAATAATGACTGATGGGCAAAATACATCAGATCCTCTGCTGCTTAGGGATCCATAAATCATTGACAACATTTGATCCTAAAATATGCAATATATTCAAATAAGAAGAAATATAAACATAAGATTTTAATCTGAAATCACGGCTCTCATGAGTCTCCAATAGCAGTAATGCTTACAATCATAAAATGCCCACAGGCTTACAAATGAACATACATAGAAAAATTGCCTAATCCTACTCTCTCTAGCCTCTCTTGGCTCATGAATCCACTCTCCAAGAGATATTTACTTCCTTAAATAGAAAATAGCATCCTCATAGCCTTAGGAGGTCGAATCCCATCTACTCCATTGGATTCTAAACCTTGGATATAGGTGGCAACAATCAAAGAGGCAAAAATCCAACAAACTGTTAATTTTTAGGAATTTGTTGGAAGTCGTTAATAAAATTTCTCCACCTCATTGCATGAGGCGTTTGTTGGAGATAAATATTAGGTGCAGGTGTCCCTTGATATCTAGCTAATCCTTGAGAATCCATTTGAATCCTCCTTGACAGGTGGCAACCTCCCAACAAGGCGAATATCAAAACCATGACCGCTATAGGAAATTAGGTAGTGCCACTGTAAAATAGTTGGTAGCGCCACTTATATGTCTAATATATCTTAAACCATAACACATTTTGAAAAACTGAGAGAATTTTTTGTTATTTGGTATGTTCTGAATAAAAACCTCCTCCAGTTTTCAAAAATACCTTCTCAATTGTTCACAATCCAAGTTTCAAGTTAGTGTCTCAAAACTGGTAGAATAACTCTGCACAATTTGGTCTCTGCTAGAATTTAGGTAGCGCCCGTCTGTGTATCCTATTGAAAATTCAGTAGTGCTATCATAATTTGCAACACCTCAACTTGAACATTGACAGATTTGGTAGCATCCGACATGAAAATGGATTTGGTAACAACCTATGGAATTCATAGTGCCATCATTACACTGTTAGAGGTTATTTAGTTGCTTATGGAGAGGCATGCCTCTTCTAGCTACAAATTCTTGTGCTAACATAGGCTCCATGGGGGATAGAGTCCTCCCTGTGAGTCTCTAACAAATCTTGTAGTTTCAGTGCCTTATCCATTGGGTTGCTCCCAACCTTTAACCTCTGCAATCTGCTTTGATCTGTGACCTTCAATCGAAACTAAATGCAAATGAAAACTGAAACTGACAAAAATGATGAAAACGATGTTTGTCCAAACAACCTTATTGCACCCACCTACTCTAATTATTGGGAAAATGAAGCATTCAAGTTACATGAAACAACCAATGAAGCCATTTCATCATTTTTTCAATTGTTTGAAGCTTTGAAATGTGCTTCCTTAAGCACCAGAGATAATTCCTACTTGAAGGCACGTCAAAGAAACATTTGGTAATACACTTTCCATTGAAAAAATCAGTGATCCTAGGCTCACATTCTACTTGCAAACAAGCTACAAATGGATCCTGAAAAACATCATCAATACTTGCCACTGTGACATTGCTTTGTGTAAAATGGAAAAGTATTGCATTAGGTCCTTCCTCCACTATTCTTGGTTGTTGCATTGCTTGTTGATTTTCTGATTCATTCTCAATGCATATGGCCTTTATCCACTCCTGGTCATGAGGTGTATTAGGAAAAAGGCTTAGGGATGCTTGTCTTTCTTTAATTTCAAACTCTCTCATTTGTTCACATGGAATTTGATCTTGGCTTCTTAATGAAACTGAGATTGTGTCTTCAAGAGGAATAGGGGACTGATAGGGTAGTCCATCACAATAAGAAGTGCTTGGGAAACTACATTCTTCTGTCTTATCTTTGGATTGTGAGGGATGCTCATCATAGCTTGGCTTATGGTCCCAATTTCTCATTTTTTCACCTTCTAAACTTAGATTATCATCTTTTTCTTCTTTTTCAGCAACAAAAATATGACATGAGGGTTGAAACAAGCTATTGTTTCTTTGATGGGAAGGGTATTTCTCCGATATAAGGTCTTCAACAGACTGTTCATGGAAATCATCTTCATAATCATCATACAAAGGTGAATCAATGACCATTTGACTATTAATGGTTGAGGGGATTAGCTGAGGGGATTAAAACAATAGTTGGGACAACTGGCTGTTCAGTGAAAACATCCTCATAGTCATCAAAACTTGGCAAATCATGGCACATTGGTTCATTAACAATAGGAGGGATTACAACAACAACTGGTAAGCTATGAATTCGGTCATGACAAGTTGCAACACTACCCTCATGATGAAATAACTATGAACCTAAGATGACCTCTTGACTTAAAGAATCAAGAAAAGGAGGAGATAAGGAAATGATGGATTGTCCATATTGATCTTTCTCTTGGGGACCTAGATTTTGACATGAATTATTCATTTGTTCTTCAAATTTAGGAAAAGAATTATGAAACTCATCATCTAAGTCATGCTCTCTGCAATCATCCCCTTCATCATCATTGCTAGAGGAATCACTTGTTGAATACTGAATATATGATGCATACCCCTCACAACAATTCTCAAAAAGTCTTTCAGCTGGATAAATTATCTTGCAATGAGAATAAAAAACATCATGAAAAACCTTCAAAGAGGAAATACTAGAAGCAAGGAGTGTTCTATACCATTGTCTCGCATATCCTTCCAATGAATACATGAACATCTTCATTAATATATCTTCATGATGGATGTCAAGTTGTTGCATCACAACATGAAATTCATGAACATGCTCAACAGGGTTGTCATTCTCACCTTCATAAAATCTGGGTAGTAGATCTTTCCATTCATCAATTTGAGGGATAGGATGTGGACAACCATCTATGGCTGAGAAATTGAGTGGGGAAAACCTCCTGGCCAAGATAGCCTTCATAGCCATTTAATTTGTCTCATCCCTAGTGGAGTCACCAACAGATTCTGAGCAATGGAGTTGCCATGGTGAATGTGTAGTCTTGAAGGTTTCCGAATTCAGTCACCCTCTAAATATGGAGTTGTGCAATGTCATTCTTCCTAGGGAGCTTTTCAATCTTCTCAAATCCATCCCCAACAACAACGCCAAAAATGTTAGCAATGAAAGTCACACTTTGACTGCTAAAGTGTAAGCTCAACACCCATCAGAATGTAAAAGATAATTTTAGTTTTGAATAGGTGGATCAACAAGATGGGTAAATGAAGAGAGAGGGCTGCAAACTGTAGATCAGTAGGCTACACCAATGGGCAATGGAGTCACAAACATCCTACTCATCGAAGGCACAAAAGATGCTCAATAGAAAACAAGATTATATGTTGATAAGTGGAAGAATGAAGAAGGAAAACATAAGGTAGAATGTTCACTAAACATAGATCCTCTCAATTTAATGAATCAACAAATACTTGAATATAAACAATGACTGATGGGAAAAATACAACATATCCTCTACTACTTAGGGATCCATAAATCATTGACATCCTTTGATCCTCAAATCTGCAATATATTCAAATAAGAAGAAATATAAACAGAAGAGTTACAATTTGAAATCACATCTCTCATGAGTCTCCAATAGTAGTAATGCTTACAATCATAAAATGCCCACATGCTTACAAATGAACAAACACAAAAAAACTACCTACTCCTACTCTCTCTAGCTTCTCTTGGCTCATGAATCCACTCTCCAAGAGATCTTTAGTTCCTTAAATAGAAAATAGCATCCTCATAACCTTAGGAGTTTGAATCCCATCTCCTCCATTGGATTCTAAACCTTGGAGATAGGTGGCAACAATCAAAGAGACAAAAATCTAACAAACTGCTAATTTTCAACAATTTGTTGGAAGTCATTAATAAAATGTCTCCACCTCATTGCATGAGGCCTTTGCTAGAGACAAATATTAGGTGAAAGTGTCCCTTAACATCTAACTTATCCTTTAGAAGCCATTTGAATCCTCCTTGATAGGTGGCAACCTCCCAACAAGGCGAATATCAAAACTGTGACCGCTACAGGAAATTAGGTAGTGTCGCTGTAAAACAATTGGTAGTGTCACTTATATGTCTAATATCTCTCAAACCATAACACATTTTGAAAAACGGAGAGAGGTTTTTGTTATTTGGCATGTTATGAACAAAACCCTCCTCTAGTTTTCAAAAATACCTTCTCAATTGTTCACAATCAAAGTTTCAAGTTAGTGTCTCAAAACTAGCAGAATAACTCTACACAATTTGGTCTCTACCAGAATTTAGGTAGCGCCCATCTGTGTATCCTATTGAAAATTCAGCAATGCCATCATAATTTGCAGCACCTCCACTTGAACATTGACATATTTGGTAGCATCTAACATGAAAATGGATTTGGTAACAACCTATGGAATTCATAGTGCCATCATTACACTGTTAGAGGTTATTTAGTTTCTTATGGAGAGGTAGGCCTCTTCTAACTGCAAATTCTTGTGCTAACACCAATCATAGCTCATATATTTCCTTGTACTATCTTATCATGACACACCTAAATATCTAATATGAATTCATTTTCTAAATCCTTAACCCATTCCTCTTCAATTTTATCCTTTCACCTAAATAAAATATTATCTCATTCTTGCAAATAATTATTTTCTAAAAATATGTTCTAATTAAATTAAATTAAATTAAATGTTCCAAAATGGATTAAATGGAAAAGTTCAAAATATGTTGTAATTAAATTAAATTAAATTAAATGTTCCAAAATGGATTAAATGGAAAAGTTCAAGATTTGTGTAGAAATGGGAAATCAAAAGTGTTATTCCCCTCCTTGAGACTAGGAATTTTGAATTTCTCAATTCCCTTAAACGTCAATATCATTTATTTTCTCTAAATTTTTTTTTGTCAAACTACTTGACAAGTCAACACTCTTTAAAACTGTAATACACAAATGTTCCAAAATGGATTAAATGAAAAAGTTCAAAATATGTTGTAATTAAATTAAATTAAATTAAATGTTCCAAAACGGATTAAATGGAAAAGTTCAAGATTTTTGTAGAAATGGGAAATCAAAAGTGCTATTCCCCTCCTTGAGACTAGGAATTTTGAATTTCTCAATTCTCTTAAACGTCAATATCATTTATTTGCTCTAAATTTGTTTGTCAAACTACTTGACAAGTCAACACTCTTAAAGACTATAATACACATGAAGCCTTGAATGACATGAATAAAAACCCTTAAATGTGTTTACAAATATATAAATACATTAAAATACTGTTTCCACACATATAAAAGTTAACTATAAAATTTAAAACATAAACACTATATAATATCAATATAGTAAGTCATGCATATAACCTAGAAATGCAAAACAACCATATAACAATGTCTCGTGCTCAAGTAGCTAGTCAAATTAAGATATATAAAAGTTAACTATAAAATTTAAAACATAAACACTATATAATATCAATATAGTAAGTCATGCATATAACCTAGAAATGCAAAACAACCATATAACAATGTCTCGTGCTCAAGTAGCTAGTCAAATTAAGATATATATAAAAGTTAATATAAAATTTAAAACATAAACACTATATAATATCAATATAGTAAGTCATGCATATAACCTAGAAATGCAAAACAACCATATAACAATGTCTCGTGCTCAAGTAGCTAGTCAAAGTTAAAGATATATAAGAGTTAATATAAAATTTAAAACATAAACATACATGTATAATATAGTAAGTCATGCATATAACCTAAATTTAAAACATAAACACTATATAATATCAATATAGTAAGTCATGCATATAACCTAGAAATGCAAAACAACCATATAACAATGTCTCGTGCTCAAGTAGCTAGTCAAATTAAGATATATGGCTAATGTTATCTCTAATGTTCATAAAATAAGGCACTATAGACTACCTCCTAGTTGAATTAAATTGTTTCAATGAAATCGATTGTCTTGATACAATGCAAACGAAATCGATTGTCTTGATACAATGCAAAAGACTTTATCAATGCAATAATCACTATTAAGCTTTAAAAAAAAATTGTCCATTTTGTGTTATTATTATTAATCATCTCTAATAATTAAAAAATATTTTTAAGTAATTTTTATCGAGAATTATGAAGATTGATGGAGACCAAATTGAAGAGGATATTGATTTTTATCAATAGAAATGGATATCATAAGGTAATAAATCACACAATTATTAAAATATTACAAACTTTTAACCATGTACATCCAAAGACTTGGATACCAATATTTTTTATAAGTAATTTTCCTAATTTTTTATTTGAAATGTGCCTTGGATTCCTACCAAGGATCTATTAGTTATTTTGGGCTTCATTACCAAGTTAATGGTAATAAAAGATATAGATACACATGAGAAAGAATCAAATTCATTAACTATACATAGAAAATCCATGATAAAGTTTGTTAAAAAATACATAAAATTCAACAAAGACACAAAGTTATGAATGATTGATCAAAGTACATAAACTACCATATCTTTACAAAAAGTTCTTTAAGGAGAAAGACAATTACCCTATTTTTAGAAAAAGTACTTCAAGTAAAAAGAAAGAGAGATCAAATCACTTAGATATGGCCCAATTATTAAAAAGATTGAAAGGAAAGAATTGAAGCAGATCCATCTATCGTTGAACATAGATCACTTCAAACTCCAAAGAAACCATAAATGTTGGACAGATCCATCTATCGTTGAACATAGATCACTTCAAACTCCAAAGAAACCATAAATGTTGGACAAATATCAGCATGAGTTGATCATGCCACTTCAAAATCCAAAGAAACCATAAATGTTGGACAAATATCAGCATGATTTGATCATGCCACTTCAAGAAGAACTTGGTACTATTGACACAAATCTTAACGAAGGTAGTTTTGCAATGCAAAAAATGAAAAACTAGTATAGAACATTAACATATTAATAACATATTGCACAATTGCCCCAGCTTAGAAAATGATATACATTAGAGAAAATTAAGTAATTGTTTTAGAATTTGGTTGTGATCCCATGAAAATGAGGTAGGTCTTTTTATAGGTTATATAAGATTTTTATCATTGAGGTTTTTATACTTTCCATGTGAAAGACATACATTTTTTTTTTTTTAACATTCATACAAAGCCCATATAAAATGACTCAAAAATATTAAAATTTATAAGTAAAAAGGCAGAAGTAACAGCTTGAAAGTTGCATTTTGATAATATTTTATATTGATAGTATTTTATGGTTATTAATAAACAATTTGTTATGCAGCATTCAATGTTACCATGAGTGGTATATAGATCACCATAATATATACACTAGAATATATCAGACAGTGATATATACACCTACTATAACATTGAAACATTGAATGAGGAGTAACAAGCTATATGCATATTGCTCTACATTTTTTTTTCCACCCGCGCGGGAAACTCAACGGATACTTCCCCACTTCGTGGATGATATGAGGTGTTAAACCGCCACCCCAGAGACACAAGGCTGGAATCCATGATCTCTCTCCGTACTGGAAGAGTGTGTGCACGTCTTACCATCTGTGCTATACCATGGGGCTCATATTTCTCTACTTATCTTACCACTAATGTCAAAATCCCATGAAAATATGAAGTGATGTAAGAAACGTTGAGAATAAAGTTAAGAAAATCAGAGTAAAACTTGTTGAGTTCACTTTGTATCTTGATGATTGATTTGATTGCAAGCAATCAAAACTGGTGGGGCAAACTCCACCTTCATCTCACCTAGATCACCTAGATCATAGAGTTAGGGGTATCTTCATCTCACCTAGATCACCTGCTATGCCTTTCATATCTGTAAAGGTTGTTGGAAATAGGTCACTGTATTTTTGCAGTAACTCTGTTATCCTTTCTAGTGTCTTCTCATCCTAGTAGTCTGATCCAGGGGATCAAATTTTGCTCAAAATTCAAAGTGCTCAGAATCTCTTCAAATCGAACAGGAGCGTAGGCCTCATAATCGTGAACCCAACGCAACTCGTTTGGGTTCAAACGGATGTCGGATGAGAGAGATAACGCGTTCTATTCAAAACGACAAACATGCAAAAAAATGCGCTGACTGTACAGTCCGTACAGATGATGATGTGGCAGACCGTATGACATGTGGCAGGGTCGTATGACACATGGAAGGCAACTGTGTGGACATTTGTCATATGACATGGCTTGTTTGCGGCAAATGGGATGCCGACATGTGACATTATCATGGCAAATGGTTTGGTGCCACGTGGCCCAGACATGGGTTGCCACATGGCACCATGTAATTGGTTCAGTTGTTTAAAAGTTTATGGAGTCCACCAGACTCGACCCCATGACCTCCACCTACATGCAAAGCTTTGGCAAAGACCACCAACCAACATGCCACCATAGTGTTTCTTAACACTATATGGTGTGCAATATTTTTAAGTTCAAATGTTGTAAAGTTTGGGCGGGGGTTGGGCTGGGGCTTAGCCCCAGCCCATGGTTATGTTGTTATTTTTG
>SNQJ01S0040432.1:20565-34804 GCA_010110895.2 Picea sitchensis
CATCTATGCATTCTCATCAAGGACAATACATATTATATTACATAAATCATCAATCAATCAATCCTTTGACATCAATCAATCACTTGACATCAATCAATCAAACCATTGGCATCAATGACAACATGATCCAACAGTTATGTCATATGGCCATTGGTTTAAACCTTTGCACGTGCACATTTCAAACTTTAAGCCCCGGTCATATGTATATACCATGGGACCTCTGGTGAGCACCCCCGACCGTTTCCTTTTGGTTTTAAACATAGCCCATTTTTTTAATAATATGCACAGTCATATGGTGGTGCATGTGCCCTCGGCCTTGGCGGTTAAGGGCTAGCGCGTAACCGTCCTACAGTTTGTATTGGTTGTGCGGTTGTGCCCGGTGCTGGGTTTTTCCACATTTATGTGTTTGAGGGCTAGGTTGAGGGGGAAAGGGTGCATTTTGGTGATCCAGAGATAGCAAGTTTGAAGGGGAACTTCCAGGAAGCCTATCTTCTTCAATTTTTGGCCAAACAAGGTGCCGAAAAAGCCCAGCTAGGGGTTTTTGGACGTTCTAAATCCATTGGAGCCATCTATTTGGAATTTTGAGCATTGTAAAACACATATTTGAGCACTTTGAGAAAATAATACAAAAGATCCATTGGAAGCTGGACTAGGAGATGTAGCCCAAGAGAGGGGTGAACTCCTTTATCATTTGTTGTGTTATGTGTTTTATGTTCACTGTTTATTGTTGTTTTTTATATGCATCTTGAATGAGTAATTTCTATAAAAGTTGTGTTGAAAAATTGATCCATTTTCATTTTAACACATGAATTAAATCTTGCAAATATTTTCAAGAATACAAGTCTTCTTCATTTTTAGACCATAATCTCCAATGCTTTCCATTTTAGGATTTTATTTTGTCCCAATGTTGACTTTATTGACTTTGATGGGTGCAACAAATGCCTCTAACTCTAGATACGGACCTTCCAACTCTCTCTCTCCTTCAATATCTTTAATCTGAATGTTGCGTAGATCATCTTCATCTGGTGCTTCCTCTTCAACATGATAACATAAGAGTAACTCTTTGACTATCTGTTTGTTTTGTTGTCAATATTCTATTATAATTTGGACCTCTGGTTCATCAAAAAATATCACTCCTCGTATCAACATCATATCTGAATCAATGTTGGGGTTCTCATGCTCAAATGAGAAGGTTACTACAAAATTATGTTGTAATATTTTCCATTATGTAGTGCCTCTGTGCATATCTTGGTCTATGTACCAGTTTCCTGGGATCCCTTCCAATGTATGAATGAAGTGATGGGGCCATTCCTATGGTGGTGTCATCATCCATTGTTTTATGCATTTCTCTAGGTGTTCAACTGGTGTTCCTCTCCCATCATACTTTTGCACTGTAGTGCTCCCCTGTTCTGCACCAAATATAATGCGCAGTAGTCATTTACACTGATACCAATTCTGAATTGTTTCTTTGTGCGCACCCCACCATATTGAAGGTGTTTCCTTGAGTGCCATATCTAGGAGCCCAACACTGGTTTGTTGACTAGATATTTGAGGGAATAATGATATGTGAACATTTTAAAATGTTTTCCCAATAAATAATGTTTGAATTTCTGAAGTGCATACACTATGGCTAGGCCTTCTCTTTTTGTGGTGTTGTAATTCTTTTCATATTCTGACAACTTCTTTCTTGCAAAGGCTATAGGATTATATAAGTCCCCTTCTCTTGGTTGTGTTGGAATTGCTCCAAGTGTTATTTTTGATGCATCTGCATGCACATGAAATGTCTTTTCCCAATATGGGAACACTAATATAGATGTTGTCACTATATTTTCCTTTAGAGTATCCAATCCTTGCTGACAATCCCCATTCCACTGAAATTTGGTGTCCTTCTTCAATAGTTTTTCCATCGGTGCAGTAATTTACACATACCCTTCATAAACTTCCTATAGTAGTTTGTATGTCCCAGTGTGACTCTTAATTGGCGCACTGACTTTGGTATGACAATAATCTTAGCAGGGTCAACCAGTAAACCATGTTTTCATACTATATGTCCCAACAATATCCCAAAAGGTGTGACAAAAATGCATTTCTTGATGTTTAATGATATCTGACAGTTCATGCATCTTTCCAACATTAGTCTTAAAACTTCTACATGGTCTTTCAAAAGACTATACACAGTCTAGTCATCGAGATATACTTCTAAAAATTGATGTATAAACTCCTTAAAAGTAGTTATGACCACCCTTGAAAATATAGTTGGTGCATTCTTCAATCCAACAGGCATGACTGTATATTGGTAAGATCCCCATTCTGTAGAAAAGGTAGTATTATACTTGTCCTTTGGATCTATTTTGATATTATGGTCACCTCAGGATCCATCTATGAATGAATATGCTTCCTGGCCTCTTACATTCTCCAATACCTCATCTGTAAAAGGGATAGGGAAAGGATCATGTAAGAAAGAATAATTTAATTTCCTCAAATATACGCAAATCCTTATCTCCCCTTGCTTATTTTCCTAGAGTACCATGGGACTAATCCATTCAAATTCCTCCACTGGTTCTATGATGCCAACTTCCAACATAAAGTCAATTTCTTCTTTCACTTTCTTCTTATACACAGAATTCAATCTATAAGGTCTTTGTATGACAAGTCTAGCATATGGTTTTAGGGGTATCTTCAACTCACCTAGATCACTTTATATGCCTTTCATATCTGTAAAGGTTGTTGTAAATAGGTCACTGTATTTGCACAGTAACTCTGTTATCCTTTCTAGTGTCTTCTCATCCTAGTAGTCTCCAATGCTTTCCATTTTAGGATTTTATTTTGTCCCAATGTTGACTTTATTGACTTTGATAGGTGCATCATATGCCTCTGACTATAGAGACAGAACTTCCATCTCTCTCTCTCCTTCAATATCTCTAATATGAATGTTGCACAAATCATCTTCATCTGGTGCTTCCTCTTCAACATGATAACATAAGAGAAACTCTTTGACTATCAGTTTGTTCTGTTGTCAATACTCTATTATAATTTCGACCTTTGGTTCATAAAAAAATATCACTCCCCGTATCAACTTCATATCTGAATCAATGTTGGGGTTCTCATGCTCAAATGAGAAGGTTACTACAAAATTCAGTTGTAATATTTTTCATTATGTAGTGCCTTTACACATATCTTGGTCTATGTACCAGTTTCCTTGGATCCCTTCCAATGTATGAATGAAGTGATGGGGCCATTCCTATGGTGGTGTCATCGTCCATTGTGTTATGCATTTCTCTAGGTGTTCAACTGGTGTTCCTCTCCCATCATACTTTTTCACTGTAGTGCTCCCCTGTTCTGCACCAAATATAATGCACAATAGTCATTTACACTGATACCAGTTCTGAATTGTTTCTTTGTGCACACCCCACCATCTTGAAGGTGTTGCCTTGAGTGCCATATCCATGAACCCAACACTAGTTTGTTGACTAGATATTTGAGGGAATAATGATATGTGAACATTTTAAAATGTTTTCCCAATAAATAATGTTTGAATTTCTGAAGTGCATACACTATGGCCAGGCCTTCTCTTTCCGTGGTGTTGTAGTTCTTTTCATATTCTGACAACTTCCTTCTTGCAACGACTATAGGATTATATAAGTCCTCTACTCTTGGTTGTGCTGGAATTGTTCCAAGTGTTATTTTTTATGCATCTACATGCACATCAAATGTCTTTTTCCAATATGGAAACACTAATATAGGTGTTTCCACCATATTTTCCTTTAGATTATCCAATCCTTTCTAACAATCCCCATTCTACTGAAATTTGGTGTCCTTCTTCAATATTTTTTCCATCGGTGCAGTAATCTACACATACCCCTTCATAAAATTCATGTAGTAGCATGTATGTCCCAGTGTGGCTCTTAACTGGTGCACTGACTTTGGTGGTGGTAAGTTCACAATGAAAGTAATCTTAGCAGGGTCAACCAGTAAACCATGTTTTCACACTATATGTCCCAACAATATCCCAAAAGGTGTGACAAAAATGCATGTCTTGATGTTTAATGATATCTGACAGTTCATGCATCTTTCCAACATTAGTCTTAAAACTTCTACATGGTCTTTCAAAAGACTATACACAATCTAGTCATCGAGATATACTTCTAAAAATTGATGTATAAATTCCTTAAAAGCAGTTATGAGCACCCTTTAAAATATAGTTGGTTCATTCTTCAATCCAACAGGCATGACTGTATATTGGTAGGATCCCCATTCTGTAGAAAAGGTAGTCTTATACCTGTCATTTGGATCTATTTTGATATTATGGTCACCTCATAATCCATCTATGAATGAATATGCTTCCTGGCCTCCTACATTATCCAAGACCTCATCTGTAAAAGGGGTAGGGAAAGGATCATGTAAGAAAGCATCGTTTAATTTTCTCAAATCTACGCAAATTCTTATCCCTCCTTGCTTATTTTCCTAGAGTACCATGGAACTAATCCATTCAGATTCCTCCACTGGTTCTATGATGCCAACTTCCAACATTTAGTCAATTTCTTCTTTCACTTTCTTCTTATACACAAGATTCAGTCTATTAGGTCTTTGTTTGACAAGTATAGCATCTGGTTTTAGGGGTATCTTCAACTCACCTAGATCACTTTCTATGCTTTTCATCTCTGTAAAGGGTGTTGGAAATAGGTCTGTATTTGCACAGTAACTCTATTACCATTTCTAGTGTCTTCTCATCCTAGTAGTCCCCAATGCTTTCCATTTTAGTATTTTATTTTTTCCCAATGTTGACTTTATTGACTTTGGTGGGTACATCAAATGCCTCTAACTCTAGAGATGGACCTTCCAACTCTCTCTCTCCTTCAATATCTCTAATCTGAATGTTGCGCAGATCATCTTCATCTGGTGCTTCCTCTTCAACATGATAACATAAGAGTAACTCTTTGACTGTTTGTTTGTTCTGTTGTCAATATTCTATTATAATTTCGACCTCTGTTTCATCAAAAAATACCACTCCCCATATAAAATTCATATCTTAATCAATGTTGGGGTTCGCATGCTCAAATGAGAAGGTTGCTACAAAATTCGCGTGTAATATTTTCCATTATGTAGTGCCTCTGCGCATATATTGGTCTATGTACCAGTTTCTTGGGATACCTTCCAATGTATGAATGAAGTGATGGGGCCATTCCTATGGTGGTGTCATCGTCCATTGTGTTATGCATTTATCTAGGTGCCCAACTGGTGTTCCTCTCCCATCATACTTTTTCATTGTAGTTCTCTCCTATTTTGCACCAAATATAATGTGCAGTAGTCGTTTACCCTGATACCAGTCCAGAATTGTTTCTTTGTGAGCACCCCACCATGTTGCAGGTGTTTCCTTGAGTGCCATATCCAGGGCTAAGAGCCTTTGATTTTTCAAAAATTCATCCTCATAGTTTTTCAATAATTCCTCTAAGTCGTTCAACCCATGAAAACTGGGAGGTTCTCTTATCTCTATACCAACCCACCTTATTGTGCAATCTATTCTTGCGCACCTCCTTGTGGAGACTTTGTGTAGTCTCTATTTCCAATCCTCCAAACTTGTATCTGAGTCGAAAGAACATGATGTGATGCTTCTCTAGCTGAGTACCTCATCTGTAGTTGAGTTAACATAATCCTATTCTCGTGTGGTGGTTCTGTACAACTGGTTTATTTATTCAAGATCCAAACAAGTGATTTCTACAAACCTTTATCCTTCTGAAGGATCTAATGGTGCAATGACTCTATATTCACCTGATTCAAACGTCATTTTACTTGTCTTCGGGTTGATTATGGCCCGGTTATCAAATTCCCAATCCAATCCAAGAAATGTTGGATAAGGTGTTGTACCATCTACTATCTATATTACTTCAAAATATGTCACAGTGCGCACTCCATCCAAATCTATTGTCACACCTTTAAGTCTTCCAATTGGTAACACTCTGTGTTGAATTTATAGTTTCAACTGGACATGTGAATAGCCTAATGTGGGTCCCCCATACACTTCCATGTCTTCTTAGGTAAGACGTTTACTTCAGAGCCTAAATCAAGTATGATATCTCCCATGTTGAAGTCCCCAATCATGACATTTATCCTGAATTCCCCGCTTGTTCTTCTTCTTGTATGCAGATGATTATTTGTTTTCTTCTCTAACTTCCCTTCTACCTCTGTGTTGCATCCTTTTAGCATATTTTGTAAGACCTTAATAGATGATGTATCATTCAATAACTTAACACATGATTTCAAAAAGTCTTGATAGTACTTACTTTCTCTAAAGGTTGTTCTTTACTGGTGTGATCCATTGAGGATGGCATCTCGTACATTGGTGGTGTTATCACTCCAAGAAACTCTTTGGGGTTGTAGAACAAATATGCTTGGTAAATCGACAATATGGTAGCTTAGGTATATTTGGGACAATGGGATAACTCAAAAGCTGATGAAAGTAATCACTTATCATGTATCTGAATAAGACAGTGCTTTTAGAGAACAACAATCAGACAATAGAGTTGAAAATGGGGATGAAGAATACTAGTCCAGATAACCAAATACAACCATGTGCAGGGTCATACAAGACAATAAGAAATTCTTTAATTCAAGTTTATGAGATTAATAAGAAGATGACAGTTCTTAAAATCTAAACTAAACTGGATTAAAGTGCAGAATCATGAAATATATGAAAGAATCTGATATTGAAAACAAAAGAGGACTATGATTCTATTATCAGAATAAGAAGTCAAGTACAATAGCTAGAAAATGTCTCCCAGATTGAACCCCCTGATTCATCTATTGTCTTTAGCTTTATAGATTTACAATGTATAGATCAGATCCTATGAAAATGGATGTAGGATACTAAAAATAGCATAACATAAAACTAATTGTAAACTCTAAAGGAACAGATCCTTTATTAAAGGAAATCAAACCAAATCTAAACTGAAGTCTTCGATAGCTACAAAAGTATTCAACATCCTTCAATGTGATGACAAGGCAGGAAATCTTCAAAGGCTGAAAGATAAGGTAAAAAAAAAATGCCACTTGGAAATACCGGTCATTCTTTCCATAAATAGTTAACAAACTTTATCTCTTTCATCTTGCTGGCACCTCAAAAATTGGAACAACACTTTGAAGCAGATCCTCTTAATTATAAATTTGACTTATAAATCATCTTCGTGCTCTGTAGGATAATAAAACTTTGATCTGGGTAAAATTTACTCTTTTTCTGGCCATCTCAGGTTTCACTAGCTATTTTGTCTTATGATTTGCTAGTTAGTTGGTGAAAGCTCTACTTTTCATCAGCTAACTGGTTATAATTTTGCCTTTTGCACTGGTGAAAACTCTGTCTTTGGACAGCTATACAATTTCAAGGCTGCTTTACAGTGAATTCTTAGAAGAGTTCCATTAAAACCTATAGTCTTCTTCTAATTGACTGCCAACTGTAGAGACCTCCATAGCTTTCTTGACTTGAGCTGCAGCGCATGCATAATCATGCATATATGGACTAGTAGTAGCTCCATGCATATAGCAGGGATGTGTACATTGATATTATGACATAGTATTTCAATCCAATGAGGATAGTCACAATGAACTATTCTGTCTAGCTGAGCCTGGGCTGCATTCCCTTCAGAAAATAGGATAGAAGGTAATTCCAGAAAGTGTGTGCCCCTGAAAAGAGAATTCTATTTGACCTTTCACAATTGATTATTTCTTGCGAGAAGCCTGAACTATGGAATCCTGAGGTGCAGGGCTGATTGGAATATGAACTCTTAAACATCTAGGATGACCTTGTAGTTGGATCTATGGAATATGCCATCTCAATTCTTGACTATGCCGGTTCAAAGTAGCCTTTGGAGACACTTTCAATAAAGTAGGATCCTTTGGTAATTTGAAAATACAGGTCATATCTTTAAGGGGTATAGGTAAAAATGGATTAGCTACATACTGTATCATTACTGAAAGAAAAGTCCCACTTTGACATATTACCAAACGAACCCTCAAAGGAAATGGAGTAAAACGGGATGAAGACGATATTTCAAAACTGTTAGACAATATTTCAAAATTGTTTTCAAAAGCCTTCCCTGTGACCAGAGTTACACCAGGTGGAGTTGTCCCTCAATATATCAGATAATGTTGCCTCCTCATTCTAGACCATAGAGCTAATGCCCTCAAATCTGGTGTTGATCGCCATGATGATCTTCGATATTGATATGATCTTCACAATTGTTGATTTTATGCATTGAAATATGAGATTTAACAACTAAAAATCAAGAAATAAAACCAATCCTTAGATGCTCGTCCACCTGCCAACTTCAACCTAAAATACTGGAACTTATCCAGGATATCGATATTTGTTCACAATGACATGAAGCATTGAGATCATGACCCATAAGAGTTTTTAATCCTGCAAGTTAGTTATTCTGATTTTTACAATCTGTTAGTGGATGATTCAAACCCTGCAACTCCCTCTTTGGATCCTCTACGTGTACACTGGTATTGTGTTGACATGCGCACTTGATGAGTGGCTCATGCGTATGAGCCACAAATATCTGTGTTTGGAGAATAAGTTTTTGACCCAGGTTCGACAACCTTGAGGCATTTGCTATTGACATCCAAAATGCGTCTCTCCAAGCTTCCCAATCCCTGCACCTATGACTTCATCGGTGAGCGATCTCGATCTCGTAGAGCCTCGAACTTCACTTCCCCAAGTTCTGTCTTTCAAAACTTTAGGTTCAACAACAATTTTCTCCGTCGATATCAAAACTGGAATACCTTCTACACCATCCTCCCTCACAGGTGTGTATACAACTACAAGTCTATATCCAACATCATCTACATTTGCCTCATACATGCAGACTACTTCACCAGGAAAAGAAATTAGATCCGGACTTCCCACCATGGATCTCAACCATTGGATTTTTATTTTCCCCTCCTTTCCTCCATTGTACATGGACTATCAAATGTGTTTAAGAAATGGGAATGTGTGATTATTGTATGGCTTATGCGTAACATGTGGCACAAGGAATTGAATGTGGCACATGCGCTTGGGCATTTGTGTTAGAGTTGGGCTTTGATAACTTTATATGTTTAAGTATTGTGGAGACTAACATATGACATGTAAACTAGGAACTTGGAGTTTGGCATATGGTTTGATTCTGTAGTTCCCCAAAAGTTTGGTCAAAACTCATAAGTCCCGAGAAGCCTATAAAATTAGGAGTAAAATGAAGTGTGATCTAGTCTTGTAGACTAATGGCTTAACCATTTATTATGACTTTTGTATTTCAAGTTAAAGGAGAAAGGTCATAGAGTTTATGGACAAAATAAATCAACAGGAGCTGTCAAGATTTAATGGAAATTTTGGAAATCATGACACTGGCTTGAGACCAGAAAAATAGGCAATTCTAGCTAAAATTTGATGAAGGCATTCAAAATTTACCAGTTCATTTTGATCGCTAACAGGTGGGTCCCGAGTTTGTTACACAAGTGATGTAAATGCAATGTTCTCCTTGAGAATCTCCTCTATGGCCTCCTTAAATGTTTCCTTTTCTTTCCGCGCGTCAAGCTGATTATGTGGCTCCATATTCTTCTTTTCCCATTGGTGTTGAGTTGGATCTTTTTTTTTTGCATCATCTCTTGTCTTGGCTCCTCCTCGAGTAACTATATTGATGATTTTCCCATCATCCCTGGCTTCTGCAGAAATCCATTGGACATTCTAGTTATTCTCGTTTCTTTTTTCCTGGATCTTTCCTAAGAGTGTTGGGTAGTCTTTTGTGCCATGGTCTCTTGCGCGACAATACATGCATTTCATAGGTGGAAATGGAAAATTCTGTGCATAATGTCCTAGTTGTTGGAAATTATGGCATACTACTGGCCCTATTCCTCATCCAAATCCTCCTCTATATCCACCTATATCTCCTCACAGTGTGTTGTATTGGGGTACCTAGTTATACTGCGTTGGATTATACTATGCCTACACATTGTTATCCTGTGGTTGCATGTGGTTTACTGGTGGTGGAACTTGGTTGAACTGAGGTGTAAATTTCCCTATCACCATCTCTTCTTTCACCCTGTAAGTGTATGACATTCTTTCCCTCATCAGTTCCAACGTTCTACAGTCCTTATCATCATGACCCACTGATTTGCAAAAAATATTGTATGAACTTTTTGGTATTGTATTATACTTATGCATCATTGGACAATGGCATGGATCATGGACATGCATCTTACAAATCTCACACCATGGTCCTCATGTTGGAAAGGGATTTGGAACCCCTACTGCCAAGTATTGTGCAAAAGTTGGACATTCATTCTTATGATGTCCTGTTGTCCTGCATAGCATACACCAAACATCTTCTCTTTTCTCTTTTCCCTTATTCTGGTTCAGTTGAAACGTCAGATTCTTCATATCCTCCTTTATCTCTTATATTGTTGGGTTTGTCTGGTGATACTGGTTTTCTTCTAGTTGCAGGGTTGCTTCCATAGACTCTGCTTGATTTTGGAACTTTTGTTGTCTCAATGGATACTTCAAGTGTTGTAATAGCGAGTTCACAAATAATTGCCTATGCTACATGTCAGTAATTGAATATTTCAACTTACCTTTCAGATGTTTGAACCTCTGATCAATCTCCCAAACAGAATCACCTGGTTTCTTCCTAATTTCAATCATTTCATTCATTATTGGTATTTTGAGCTTGGCTTCTGAAACTCATCTACCAATAACTTTTTCACCTCTACGACAATCTTTGGAAATCCTTGTGGATTGTTTACATCAAGGATCATGTACCGTAATTTTTACCTCAAGAAACATGTTGCATTTTTTCCTCATTTTTTGTGTCACCTTGATTTTCATGTCTATTGTTGGACGGTTTTTCAGCGCATGGTTGTTTTCAATGGTTTTCTATATCTGGTTAAGGAATTAGGGTTGTTGACTAATCCAGGTCATTGGTTTAGGGTTTTAGATGTCGTTGGATTCTATATGTATATTTTATTGTAAACAATGTATCACTATGAATGAATATAGAATAAGTTGGTTTTCCCAGTTTGGGTTTCCAAGGGAAAAATCTCTGTGTAATGTGTGTATTTTCCATTGTATATTTTTTGTTCTTTTATTGTAAATTGGTTTGCAGTAAAATATTGTACAAGTTTAAAATATACATTTGGTTTCAGAGATTTCTTGGCTTCAGGGGGACACCTTTGTGGTCAAGGTTTTGGCTCGGGACTGTGATAAACCTTCTTATAATGGGATATCTATGGTATTAATTTTTCAAGTGAAAATAAATGGCGAGTAGTTCGAAAATGGAGATCACGAAGTTTAATGGGAAAATTTTTGAGTTGAGGAAGCTCAAGATTGAATATCTGTTGGTGGACAGAGATCAGTGGATCACGATGGATATAGGTACTGCACCTACAAGAACTTCAACAAATGACTGCAAAAAGTTGGATCAGAGGGCGAAGAGCACAATCCAACTGTATCTCTTGGATTCAATATTACTAAATGTGTCAGAGGAAGGTACAAACAAAGATTTATGGGATAAGTTGGGGAAGTTGTATCAGTCCAAGTCCCTAGTAAGTAAATTTTTCCTGAGAAATAAGTTGTATAACCTGAGGATGAGAGTGGAAAATCATTTGAACGCCTTCAATATTGTGGTAAGTCAGTTAGTATCTATTGAGATTAAAATTTTAGATGAAGATAAGTGTATCAGTTCATTGTGCTCTTTACCATATTCTGGTTGTGGCCATAGGTAGTAATACAACTACCTTCAATTTTGATGAAGTGGTCTCATCCTTGTTGTCGGAGAAGACGAGACGAAAGAACAAGGAAGGATAGAGCATAGACGCATTATTTGCAAGAGCACACTCCCTAGAAAGAAATAGATCTAAGCCCTCAAGTGGTATATCTAAGTCTAAGGGTATATCTAAATCTCCTGGAAAGTTTGTAAAGGTATTCTAGAGATGTGGAAAACAAGGGCACTACAAGAAGCAGTGTAGATCCAAAATTGAGAAAAAAAAGGTAGCCGAAGAAGATCCTTCTACAGAATAAAATACCTCCAAGGAAGGAGGGGATGTGTACTTGGATTCTTCAAGCACACATGCAGATCATGAGGCATGGTTGGTTGACTTAGGTGTATCCTTTCATATGAATCCCCACAGGGAGTGGTTCTATGAATATGAAATGTATGATGGGGGTAATGTTTTCCTAGTTCATGATTCGACAAACAAAATCATAGGTCGAGGAAAATTCAAGTTGAGGATCATACATGGAAGGATTAGAAAACTACCTGTTGTTCTTCATATCCCATGTTTGGCCATAAATTTGATTTTTGTAAGAAAAATGGACGATGCAAGGGTAAAAACAATATTTGAAAATGAAACCTGCAGGATGTTTCGAGGAGAAATGGTGTTGCTGAAGTGAGTTCGGTTTGGAACTCTGTATAAGATGCAAGGAAGAACTATTAGTGATGGGTGTAATAGTTCCATTGTTCCTGATATTTGATTTGAAGAATAAGGAACTCCTACAATCTCTGGAGAAAATGTTATGTTGTGGCATCAAAGACTAGGACATATCGGAGAGAACGGTCTTCGACTACTACATGGTAAAGGTATGGTTGAGGGTATTTCTAACTGCTCTCTGGATTTTGATTTATGTGAACATTGTGTAAGATTCCCCTCTAGTGCAACAAGGGTAGAAAGAATTTTACAGCTAGTTCACAGCAAAATCGAGTAAGATTCCCCTCTGGTGCAACAAGGGTAGAAGGAATTTTACAGCTAGTTCACAATGATGTTTTTGGACCTGTGTTGGTTCTATCAATGGGAAAATATGTGTAATATGTGTCATTTATAGATGACGTCTCGAGGAATACTTGGATATATTTCCTCAGGAATAAATTTGAAGTCTTTGACAATTTTAAATATTTTAAGGCTCTTGTTGAGAATCAAACAAAGAAAAGAATTGAGGTGTCGAGGACATATAATGGAAGAGAGTTTTGCAATAATGAATTTGAATAATTTTGTAAGAAGTGTGGTATAGCAAGGCTAAAGACTACTCCATATACACCTTAGAAAAATGGAGTTCTAGAAAGGATGAATAGAACGTTGATAGAAAAATCAAGGTGCATGCTCAGTGGTGCTGGGTTAGGGAAATAATTATGGGCAGAGGCAGTGGGTACTGCATGTTACTTGGTCAACAGATCACCCTCATTAATGTTGGATGACAAGACTCCACAAGAGGTATGGACTAGTAAGAAACCTTCTCTCACACATCTCAAGGTATTTGGTTGTGAGGCCTATGTTCTTGTTCCAAAGGAAGACATGAGTAAGCTAGATAAGAAGGATGAAAAGTGTATCTTTATTGGGTATAAAGATGGTCTCAAAGGTTATAAGATTTGGAACCCAAAAACTAAGAAGGTTGTGTATATTCGAGATGTGGTATTTAGAAAAATGAAGGATGTTGTTAAACAGGGAGCCCTACCAAGTAAGGAAGAACTAGAGAAAATAGAGTTTGATTTAAATGATGATGAATCAGACTCTACAGAAGAACAAGAATCAAAAGAAGAAGATGCTCATACTCCAGTATTGAGGAGATCAGTTCAAGAAATAAGGCTACCAGAAAGGTATACTCCATCTGATTTCCATTCAAATTTTTCTTTGTCTATTATTGATGATAATCCTAGAACTTTCAGGGAAGCAGTGGATTCAGAGGATAGAAAGATCTAGAAAAAGGCCATGGATGAAGAAATGGAAGCCTTGGATAAGAATGAGGCTTGGGATCTAGTGGAGTTTTTTACTGGAATAAATCCCATTGGAAGTAAAGGGGTATTTAAAAGGAAGTTGAATGTAGAACGCAAAGTGAAGAAATACAAAGCTCGGATAGTGGAAAAGGGTTATTCCCATGTTGAGGGAATTGATTTTGGTGAGATTTTTTCTCCTGTTGCCAAGTTAACTTCTATAAGATTTGTGTTCTATGTTGTTGCTGCATTTGATTTTGAAGTAGAACAAATGGATGTGAAGACAACATTCCTACATGGGGATCTAGAAGAAGAAATATATATGAAGAAACCAGAAGACTTTTTTGTGAAGGGAAATAAGGAGTTGGTATGCAAGCTAAAAAATTCCATGTATGGTTTAAAACAATCACCAAGGATGTGGTATCAAAAATTTGATACTTATATGATGGGACTTGGCTTCACAATAAGAAAAGAGGATCACTATGTGTATTTTAAATTAATTGGTGATC